>CM072518.1:2622026-2877026 GCA_036898135.1 Oncomelania hupensis
CCTTCATCCAGGAAATAGCTAGCCGCCTGTGGATGGCGCTTCACAAAGATTCAGGATAACCAGGATGAGGTGCCCAAAACAGCCGAACAAGAAATCAAGTGGACAAAATAAAAATAAAAAGTTAATATTTGTTGTCCCACAACAATACTAAACAGTACTAAACAGGAAGTGGTACCTGTGCGTCATCGACAATCCAAAATGGATTTAAGCAATTGTCTTTCCTTTGCTGTCATGTGAGTTTACGTCATTTCCATTTTCACCAAAACAAAAGAGTCGAGGGAAGAGATTGCTGTCAGATTTTGTTGATTTTGGAGTCGCAGCAGTTGGCGTTGGTGAGTTGTTTTGATGAAATGTTTGTTGTCCCTTCTAAAAACGCATGTAAATATTGTAATTTTAAAAGCCCTGGTGCTTGGGAGCAGGAACGACTGACAATAACTTTTGTTCAGAACAGTAATACGAGACAGATCTGTGACTGGATTTGTCAGTCATTCGTGAGTCAATAGTTAAACTTACGAATTTGCGGTGCACAGATAAATGACAAATGTGTAAAATAGACGTACAGAGAGTGGATTTAAATGATTATTGTATGAAAAGTTTGAGTAGTGTTTGTGATGCTGTATTTCAAGAACTTCGTGAATGAAAATCTGTTTTACTCCCGAAGTTTTTGTTTACATTACACAATTAACTAGATTTAGTCTTGTAAGTTGTAGTCAGTTACAATGCTTTACATTCCATTTGTTGCAGAAAATGCCTATCTTGTTCAGTGTAATATCAAGAGGCAGCACAGTTCTGGCCAAGTATGCCAGTTGTGCTGGAAATTTTACAGAGGTTGCAGAGCAGATTGTTGCCAAGATTCCACAGAATGAAAACTCTAAACTTACCTATTCACATGGCAGGTATGAAAGAAATGTCACTGCTTTAATTACCTGTGTTGCTGATGCTTTAAAAAAAAAAATCAGTAAAAATAAGAGCAGACGCTGTTTGATACAATTTAAATAGTATAATTATAACTTATAGTGCCACAGTAATCAACAATTATAATTGTGGGCTCCTATGGAAAGACAATACACTGCAAGTCATTCAGAGATGGTCTTCTTTTGTGTCATTTTCATTCATTGAATGGTGGAGAGATTTTTGTCTTCTGTTACTTGTAATGATGCATAGAAGGATTTGTTAATTGTTTCTAATATTGAGGTTGAAATGTTTTTATTTTGAAACATTATGTTGCAGTTACCTGTTCCATTATGTAGCAGAGGACAGAATCATCTACTTATGCATTACAGATGATGTCAGTTATATTTCTCTCTTTATGTTTGTGTGTTTGTCTTGTATAGAAGATTGAAAAATGCTTTCATTACATTTATAGCACAATAAATAAGTAAAAACTAGTAATGAGCTTACAAGTCATGATAATTGTGATTATGAGTAAGTATTCAGTTAATAATAATAATAATAATAATAATAATAATAATAATGCATGTATTTTTTAAACATAAACAAATCTTTATAGCTCAAAAGAAAGCAAGTGTACGTTGGTGTGTCACAGTGTTAATGCAACGTTGGTGTGTCACAGTGTTAACTCTTTGCCTGCCAATCGACGATATATCGTCGATCTGAGCTGCCATGTTTGTGCCAATCGACGATGTATCGTCGATTTCAGTATTCCGCTTCGTTCCGTATTTTTGCGCAGTCCAATCCAAGTTTTATTTTAACCAAAAAGAGATAACTCTTTCTACTTTCGTTCTCGATCGACACGCGCGTGGTTTCTTCAAATTGATTCATTTTTAGAGTGTTTTTTGTGCATTTTACTAAGCATTGTGATGGGCACAATCGACAGTGTGTCAAACTCTGCTAATAATCAATATAATTTCAAACTGTAAAATGTATTTTGATCCTAAATAAATTTTCTTTCTGGTGTGTGAAGCTGATTCAGTGATTGGAATTATTCCTCCAGATTTTTTTTATCACTGTGGTATGTAGAAATATTTTTATTTTATTTTATCATTTCAAAAAGATCAACATGCTTTCAAAACACATATTTCAATAACATAATCAAATTAACATTTTTGTTTTTTTTTTCTTATTCTTCACTCTTTAGTTTTACCTTTAATTTGATATGAAATGTGTCTATTTAAAAACTATTATTGAAACAACAGTAGCTTAAATGCCTAAGGTACTGAACTTTCTTTCTGGTGCCAGAGAAATGTCTGGCACAAACGTGGAAACATGCCTGGCAGGCAAAGAGTTAATGCAACATTGGTGTGTCACAGTGTTAATGCAACGTTGGTGTGTCACAGTGTTAATGCAATCATTCATTAATAACTAAATTGAACTAATAAATGCCACCAGACACTCGTACTTTGTTAATAATTTTCTTAAAACACGTAAACAGTGTTGAACAGCCACTGGCTAGTCAGCTCCTTGAGTAGCAACTGTCGGCTCCTTCTCTGTTCTAACCTTCCTCGTTCCCACGCCCATTCCTATATATGTGCTTCCACTCATAAAACTAAAAACAGTTGTAGACACACGGGACCTTGTTAAAACGAAATCCAGTTTATTTGTGGTGGTAGTGCTATGTATAGCATGTGTGCAGTTTGTGATAATTGTTTGTCTGTGGTTGTTACAGGACTTTGAAAGATCCAAGGCTTTTATGTTTCTGAATGAAATTAAACGAAGGTACGTTGTAGCTGAACAAACTCATTTATATTGCTTATGCTACAACTTAAAAACTTGATGTGATCAAATATTATTATTTATTACTAATGATGCAAAGGGCTGGTGCAGAAAAAGAAAGGTTTGCTACACCTTTGCAGGTTTAAATGTTGGGCTGACGTTGGTGTCATCTAGGTGGAAAGTGACACATTATTTATGTGTCGTCAGATTGACATCTGGATTACAGACAATATGTTGATTTATAACATCGAGAAAGCTTTAACCCATGGCGATTGTCTTCGCTAAGAAATTGGGACTGAAAGTTTGCATCGGTAACTGCTTCCGAGTCGCTGTCACAGAAATCAGAAAGTCTTGTGTGTCTGGACTAGTTGCCTTAGTTGGCGATAGTATGTTCCCAGAGATATTCCATTAGGTGATGGAGGCTGGAGGAGCCAGTGAATTGACCCACTGCATTTTATGACTGTTGAATAGTGTTTTTCTGATTCGGTTTAAAATGTCTAGACTCTCCCTTTAATGCTGGTATTCAGAGGCAGTAAATCTAAAAAAAGGGATTTCCTTTGTGTCGTGTTACACATGTTTGAGGAATGTATGTTGTGTGTGTAGGAGTGTGTGTAACGGGTGAGGGTGTATGTTTAGTTAGATCAGTGCTCTTTGAGTGGGATTTAGAAATAAGGGCGCCTCTATGAGCATGACATCCAAAATGATCGTTGTTATTATTATTATTGTTAAGAAAAGTGTTGTGTGTGTCAGGTTTCAAACTACATACGGTGTAAGAGCTCAGACAGCCCTCCCCTATGCAATGAACAGTGAATTCTCCAGGGTGATGGCAACACAGATGGTATGCTCAGTACTTCTTCTCTTTGTTGCTGTTGTTGTTAATGAATGAATGAATGAATGAGTTTTCTTTATATATTGTTCATTTCACTTGCAATAAAGTATTGATCTGTTATTATGTTGTCATGTTACTGATTAAATTTAAACTTGGGTAGCGCTTTAAAACTTTTTAGAAAAGTGTGCTGTTGATTCTAGTTTTTGTAAAAGTAATTTATATTGATATTGCATGAAATATTTTATAAACTAGCAGACTGTTTTTATGTACTTTTAGACCAAGGTGTTGTGTGATGGAGAAAGTAACGAGCTTTCCTGTTACATTAACCACCATTGTTGACATCTATTACATGAGGGTAATGATGATGTAGGCTTGTAGAGTGCCAATATATGATCAGGACATACTCAGTGCAGTTGTTGAAATGAGCCGCATTTGAGAATGCATGAGAGCCAACTAATGTTGTAGGGTGGGTGAGACATGCAGGGTTGCCAACCACTACGGAATTTCCGTAGTTTACTCCGAAAATGAATACGCGGCTACGGAGCTACGCAAAAATCGAAAATTTACTACGGAAAGTCAATTTTCAACGATAGTATTACAGTTTTAACGAGTTTTATTGAGTGCCTGTGTCTCCCGTAGCACCTCAAGGTCATGGTCATTCGGTTTACGTGCACGGTGTAATAGATCACGCTCCCAGTGCATGTTAGGAAATTCGACCAATCACTGTGAAGTGGTTTTGCAAACGGCCAATCGGTGCACAAAACCTCGACCTTTCTGTGACACTTTCGTTTCCGGGTCACGTTCTACAGCTCGAGAAGAAAAGTTTGTGTGCGGCGTATTTTGAATCCATGATGCCAAAAAGAAAGAAAACTAGCGATGAAAGCCCAGAAAAAAAGAAGAGGACAGCAAATCAAGAGGAAAGAGTATTCTGAAAAATTTCCGTGCATCACTGCGTCATCGAGATCAAAACACAGCGTGTATTGTACGGCGTGCTTGGCAGATTTTAACATTCAACATGGCGGCTTCCACGATGTGACGCGACACGTGAATGGCAACCGTCACAAAAGTCGTTGCCCTGATCCAGAAAAGTTAGTCCCTGTTCAGTCGGTAGCCACTTCTTCAAGCCCGATATGGATCCCTCAATAATTCGTGCGGAAACACTCTTCACGACCTTCGTTGCAGACTGTGTATGCATGTCTTCGTTAAAAAAAATGCGAGGACGTATGGCTACTGAAAATGTCATAAAACTACTGAAAATGAAATTCAGAATGTTTACTACTGAAAACTTTTTGGGGGGTTGGCAACTCTGGACATGGTTATTGTGACAAGTGATGACAAGATTGAGCGTGGCTGTGCTGTTGTTTGTGTCTCCAGAGAATTGCATCAGACGACAAGCCAGACCAGCTGTCTAAAGTGCAAGATGAGGTGGACGAACTGAAAGGAATTATGGTCCGCAATATTGGTATGCTATTGTTGATTGGTTTTCAGGTCATTGTACGTTGGTTACCAGTATCAGCATTGAGATTGGTTATGAAGTTAACAACAGTGAGTACCAGCATCAGCCTTGAAACTAGTTAATAACAATTGTTCACTTAAATGTTTGCTACAGTAGGGTCCAACTGTCCACTTGTTTCTTAACATTGGTTATGTCCCTTCCCTGTTCTTTTCTTCCTACAGCTACGTCAGTGGAGCTTTGCCAGGGTTGTTGTCCACTGTGGGTCATTCTGGAGCTTTGCCAGGGTTGTTGTCCACTGTGGGTCATTCTGGAGCTTTGCCAGGGTTGTTGTCCACTGTGGGTCATTCTGGAGCTTTGCCAGGGTTGTTGTCCACTGTGGGTCATTCTGGAGCTTTGCCAGGGTTGTTCTCCACTGTGGGTCATTCTGGAGCTTTGAATGGGTTATTCTCCACTGTGGGTCATTCTTGAGCTTTGCCAGGGTTATTGTCCACTGTGGGTCATTCTGGAGCTTTGACAGGGTTGTTGTCCACTGTGGGTCATTCCGGAGCTTTGAATCGGTTTTTCTCCATTGTGGGTCATTCTGGAGCTTCGAATGGGTTATTCTCCATTGTGGGTCTTGGAGCTTTAACAGGGTTATTCTTCATTGTGGGTCATTCTGGAGCTTTTATTTTATTCAGCTGACAAATTTACCCCCAAAACTTCAGGGATATTTTCTTGTCAGCCACTTCCAACCTGCGTTTTATTTGTGTGTTTTTTTTTTGTTTTTTTTTTTTGGGAGGGGGGGGGGGGGGGGGGGGGGGGGGGGGCTATAGATATGTTGTTCAAATATCTTGCTGAGCTTGTTTTCTTTGTCCTTCAGATCAAATTGCAGACAGAGGGGAAAGATTGGAGCTGCTTGTTGACAAAACAGAGGACTTGAACACGCATGTATGTTATTTTATTTTGTCATTAATTTTTTTTACTACTTTGAATTAATCCGGGGTAATCGGAACGAGCCAAATGGTATACAGTACTTCACATCATGGGCCATCCTTCAGTAGCAGTGTGGTTGTCAGTCAATCTGATGGTCTGTTGCTCCCAATGTCTTTTTAACAAATATATTTTTTTAAACACCCTTTTTAACTTATCCCCAAAATAAGTGAACTGAAATTCATAATGTTTAACTTGTGGATTTGTTATCTACTGCTAAACATGTCGGATCATTCCAATGTGTAATATCCCAAAGGTCAAGGCCATTGTGCTTCACCATTTTGTAAACACTTTGTAACCTGTATCTAAACATTGGCTAAGCTCAACACGTAACCTATATCTAAACATTGGCTAAGCTCATGTTGGTCTTTTTTTCCCTTACCATATTTCAGATGTTGGTCTTTCATTCTTTCTTTTCCTTTTGCTTTGTTAGGATAAAGCACCACCACAACAACAATAAAGCCCTGTCACAAAGCCCTGTCACAATAAAGCCCTGTCACAATAAAGCCCTGTCACAAAGCCCTGTCACAAAGCCCTGTCACAATAAAGCCCTGTCACAACAACACAATAAAGCCCTGTCACAACAACACAATAAAGCCCTGTCACAATAAAGCCCTGTCACAACAACACAATAAAGCCCTGTCACAATAAAGCCCTGTCACAATAAAGCCCTGTCACAAAGCCCTGTCACAAAGCCCTGTCACAACAACAATAAAGCCCTGTCACAATAAAGCCCTGTCACAATAAAACCCTGTCACAACAACAATAAAGCCCTGTCACAATAAAACCCTGTCACAACAACAATAAAGCCCTGTCACAAAGCCCTGTCACAACAACAATAAAGCCCTGTCACAATAAAGCCCTGTCACAATAAAACCCTGTCACAACAACAATAAAGCCCTGTCACAATAAAACCCTGTCACAACAACAATAAAGCCCTGTCACAAAGCCCTGTCACAAAGCCCTGTCACAAAGCCCTGTCACAACAACAATAAAGCCCTGTCACAAAGCCCTGTCACAACAACAATAAAGTCCTGTCACAAAGCCCTGTCACAAAGCCCTGTCACAACAACAATAAAGTCCTGTCACAAAGCCCTGTCACAAAGCCCTGTCACAACAACAATAAAGCCCTGTCACAAAGCCCTGTCACAAAGCCCTGTCACAACAACAATAAAGCCCTGTCACAAAGCCCTATCACAACAACACAATAAAGCCCTGTCACAATAATGCTCTGTCACAACACAATAAAGCCCTGTCACAATAAAGCTCTGTCTCAACAACACAATATAGCCCTGTCACAATAAAGCTCTGTCACAACAAAATAAAGCCCTGTCACAATAAAGCTCTGTCTCAACAACACAATATAGCCCTGTCACAATAAAGCTCTGTCACAACAACACAATATAGCCCTGTCACAATAAAGCTCTGTCACAACAACACAATATAGCCCTGTCACAATAAAGCTCTGTCACAACAACACAATAAAGCCCTGTCACAACACAATAAAGCCCTGTCACAGTAAAGCTCTGTCACAACACAATAAAGCCCTGTCACAACACAATAAAGCCATGTCACAATAAAGCTCTGTCACAACAACACAATAAAGCCCTGTCACAATAAAGCCCTGTCACAATAAAGCCCTGTCACAACACAATAAAGCCCTGTCACAATAAAGCTCTGTCACAACAACACAATATAGCCCTGTCACAACAACAAAAAAGCCCAGTGACCACACGGCCAACAAAATTAACACTTTTGAAAATGCTGGTCTTTGCCTCTGTGTACGTGTGTGTGTGGGTGTGTGTGTGTGTGTGTGTGTGTGCACAAATACATTTGAATGTCTTGCCATGTGGTTTATAAAATCATATTATTCATCATGCTTGAAAAATTGTAACTTTACTAAGATTATCTTTTAATTAGGTAAACACCATTTTCAAAGTATGATATTTGTATCAATTTGTAATCAGTATTGTATGTGTCTAGTGAGGTTTGTCCTTGTTGAATGTGATTACAGTCTGTGACATTCAAGAAAACCAGTCGAGCCCTTGCCCGCTCCATGTGGTGGAAAAATGTCAAAATCACCATCATCATCGTCATCGTCGTTATTGTGAGTATGATAGCTACAGTACAACTAATAATGTTTTGATATCACCATCATCATCGTCATCGTCGTTATTGTGAGTATGATAGCTACAGTACAACTAATAATGTATTGATATCACCATCATCATCATCATCATTGTTATTGTGAGTATGATAGCTACAGTACTACTACTAATGTATTGATATCACCATCATCATCATCATCATCATCATCATTATTGTGAGTATGATTGCTACAGTACTACTAATAATGTATTGATATCACCATCATCATCATCATCATCATCATCATCGTTATTGTGAGTATGATTGCTACAGTACTACTAATAATGTATTGATATCACCATCATCATCATCATCATCATCATCATCGTTATTGTGAGTATGATTGCTACAGTACTACTAATAATAATGTATTGATATCACCATCATCATCATCATCATCGTTAATGTGAGTATGATAGCTACAGTACTACTAAGTACTACTAATAATGTACAGTGGAACCTCTCAAACGACCCCCCCCCCCCCCCCCCCCCACACCCTCTATAACGACTCCCCCGCTACAACGATCCATTTTATTTTAACCGATGTATTTCCTTATATTGCTGTCATCAGTATAGCAACTACCTCGCTCTAAGGTCTAACGACCGATAGTTGCAGACCGTATAGCGACTTTCTCGGCATGACTGCACAATAAAAACTGTCTACGATCTTGTTCAGCACAGTCAGGTACCTATATGTGACACGCCAGCCGATAAAGTAATCTTCTATAAGTTTGACGTCATCCTGTTACATCACATGCCGGCGTCTACTTGTATGGGGTGTTTTCAAGTGATCCACATTACAAGTGCAGCACAGATAGGCTGTGTAGCGACCTTCTTTGCCTGACCACACCGGCTACGATCTTACGCCAGCTGTTAACCTTCCGTAATTTTGACATCGTCCTGTTACAAAAGCGGCCAGCCTCTACTCGTATGGGGTGTGGATTTCATGTGATTCACATCACATGTGCGGCACAGACAGATGTCTAGGCCGTGTAGCGAGAGAGAAAGAAAAGGAGCAAAAGAGAGAGAGAGAGAGAGAGAGAGAGAGAGAGAGAGAGAGAGAGAGAGAGAGAGAGAGCAAAAAAGAGAAAGAGAGCGAGAGCAAGAGAGAGAGAGCAAGAGAGAGAGAGAGAGACAAAGGTCTGACTGCATCTTTCGTACTTTTGACGTCATTTTGTTACATCACATTCTAGATTCTACTCGTTTGGGGTTTGCATTTCACTTCATTTGTCATCACGAGCGCGGCACTGAGAAGAAGCAAAAAGGCGTGATGGGATGATGGAGTCTACAAAGAAAATAAAATTTGTATCTCTGGAAGATCGAGTGAATGTTGTAAACAGACACAAAAAAGGAGAGACTGCCATAGCGATCGCAAAGAGTCTCAAAGTTGGAAAAACACAAATTCAAGGAATTATCCGAGGCAAAGATGACATTCTTAAAAGGTGGGAAAGTGATGATAATGCCGATCGTATGCGATCAAAACGGAGGAAGACAACATACTCGGAAGTAAATGAGAAAGTTTGGGATTGGTTTCTGGATGCTAGAAGAAAGAATATTCCGATCACTGGCAAATTGATTCAAGAAAAGGCCATTATGCTCTCAGTTGAACTAGGACATACATACATGTACATAGTTCTTTATTGACTTTAGTTTGAGATTTCCAATTTTATTTCTATTTTTATTATTAAATGCAATGTTCTGGATTCAGTACACAAACAGTTTTAAACAATACACAGTTGAGTTTATTTCTTTAATACATGTAACAGAAAAAGATGTAGTGAAAGGTAAACTCTCTACCCCTCTGTAAAGACCCCCCCTCTATAAAGACCGATTTTTGTCAACATTTTCAAGGTCGTTGTAGAGAGGTTCCACTGTATTGATATCATCGTCATCATCATTATTGTGAGTATGATAGCTATAGTACTACTATGTATTGAGATCACCAAATCAAAGTTGCTGCTGTACTTACACTAAGGTAACAACTAACTGTGAAGTCATGAGCACACCCACCCTCCCAGGGAAGAAGGGGGTAGGACCTAAATCAAACACTGAACCACCAAATGCAATCAAAGAGCTAAGATGGATAGTGTAAAATGGACACTTTGATGGTCCCCACCACAGGATTGGAACCTCGGGGGTCATCTAAGTGCCAGGTGAACGCTCTACCACTGGGCTTTGGCAGTGGTATGTCAGCACCTGTGTACAAATGACTATGTTTGAACAATGATGATGCCACAAGTATATCAACTAACAAGTTAGTATCTCGTATTGCCCCCAGTCGACGTGCGGTGGTCCCGTTTAGCCACAAGCTGAGACGGGGATATCTGAAACCTAAAAATAGAATAGAGAATTCTGGGAAATCTGTTCTCGCGAAGATGTGCTCGCTGAAATGAAACGAAAGTTGGGAGAGGAACTGCATATTTCTGGTAGTGAACAAAGGCAGAAACTTGTCAGCAGTATTATCAGCGATGGAGTTATAATGGACGAAGTGCTCCATACCTATGAGGTTGCCTTTGCTTGAGCAAAGAAACTAAAGAAGGATTTGGCCGAAGTCATTTCAGAAAAGGATTTCTCTACCCATAATTCCCCTGGGTTTTGAAGTTTCTAAAAAGTTATTTCAGGCCGACGACGCTTTATGGAGCGCAAAGCATGTAAAGGGAAGCAACCGGTTGTAAGCGCACGTCGATAGAGACATAGAAGAGAGATACTAACTTGTTAGTTGATATACTTGTGTGATGGTACATTGCCCACTTTTTTTTTTTTTTTTTTTTCCCCTCCTGTGTATCGTAGTGCAAAATGACCAGCATTTTGATTCATTTTTATTGTTGGATGTTATGGGGATCACCACACAATTGTGTGATTATGGTATTAGTGTATGTGAAAGTTCACTGATTGAGCCACATTGGCATGGGTGGTAATATTGTCCAAGGTGGACCCTAAGGTAGGTGTGGGCTGTAAACAAGGGCAGCCAAGTCCACAAGTACTGATAATTGAATTTGAAAGGGAGATATTCCTGTCAAAGTGTGCATTCACTGTTGGTGATGCCACATTGATGCGATGATAATATATTGTTCATTTCATAACCTAATGTACTATGCTGATTGTGTTTCAGGTTTTGATTTACTTCATCGTCTCAGCTGCCTGTGGGGGGCTGGACTGGCCCTGTACCAAATAATTCTTGTGTCCGTCTGTCTAGCCTTTCTCTTTGTTCACAACCAGTCTGTCAAAGCCTTCACCACTGGGAAAATACCAAAGGGATAAGAAAATAGTTTTTAAAAGGACAGAGTCTTGTGACTGACAAAGATGGCAAGCCTTTGAAATGTTTGAATCAAAGATTTGCGAGTCTATGAAGTGTTGGATTATATGTTGTGATGTAAAGATAATATGCCTAGGCTTTTGATCTACATTAGCGGTTATATATTACTACCAATGGTGGTTATACAGTTTCCCTTGCTCAACAACTGCTGACAGCAGGAGTGGATACAGAAGCAACTAATTACAGGTAGTGAAGTGTAGTTATGATGTTTAGCTAAGATGAGAAAAGTGTTTGCCATGTTCACGTCATTTTACAGCCTGTAGTCTGTGCGTGTGTAGTGCTATCAGAACAACTGCATTGTCATCAATGTGTAAGATCTGACTTGTTTTTGCGCAACAAGACTTAAGTATTCAGCTTAGATTATTTACATGTCTCTCATTCTTGTCTATTTACGCATTTCTAATGAGCATGAGGTCACTTTTGTTTTCTTCAAATTTTTACACTAATTAGTACGACGATATAGAAGTTTATTATTGTACCTTATTAAGCTCTCAAATAAACATGTACGCAGCTTAAAACATCCCAACCCTTTTTAACGGCCACAGGGAGTTTCCTTCGATATGGTCCTTAGGCGCCAATACAACAGGCAAAGAAGCAGTGGCATAGCCACAGTAAAGCCCTCCATCATATGGTGATAAGTGTTGAGTCAGGTACCGCTTACTCCATGTTTATGGCTGTTGTGTAGGTATTCTAACAGGGGTAAGGCACCCACAGCTGGACCCTATAAACAATGACTAACTAACTAATCCACTACCTAGAACAGACATTTTGAATGGTCGGACACAAAGTTTGGATTCAATTTTTGAAAATACCAGACAAAAAAGAAGCAGGTATGAATATATCTAAGCATATAGTCATTTCTTAGTGTGAATTAGACATGTTTTGAGTGTTTGCACAATTTTGATCTTGACCTCAGACGCACACACTTTAAGATGATTTAGTTATCTATGTACATAATTATCTCTCAATTTTTCTAATTGCGTAGTTCACATTATTTATCATCTGTCTACGTATCTATTAAACGTTTGTTGAAGTATGATTAGAATCCTGCGTTTAGGTATGGAAAATAGCTTTGAGCATGCCTTTGCACAGTTTCCATCTTCATTTTAGGCAGGAAAAGTACATTTGACCATGGTCTTCCCATGCTGCAATTAACAGTAAATATGGCATGAACATCCACTTCTGCTATCAATCATCACCAAAGTTTGGTTTCTACCCCCATCATTGACACTAATGCAGACAAGGAGAACCATTCCAGGGAGGGAGGGTTGGTGACTTAAATCAACACTTAACTACCAGAGCTATCATATTGCTGAGATTCTTTGTGTGTCATTATTTTGTTTAGCCAGAGATAAGAAAGACGCTCCATTACCACTGTAAATAATTGCAGAAATATAAATATAAAGGTGAGACTATTGGCTTCCAGTGTTTTTACAAATCTTGTCTCCCTAAAATAAAATTGAAAATAAAAATAGTAAGGTATGATTTTTGGATGAAGATGCAATAATTTATGTTTCGTTTTCATTTATTATTATTAATTAGTTTTAGTATAGGTTGTATGATGTGATATTGTGTTCTTTTTTAAATGTTAAAAAAAAATTGTGTCTGTTGTGCATAATGTTACGTTGTGCATGTCCATTGGGAGAAAAGCAAATGATTAGGCTTGCATGTGCGTAAGTTTTCATCAGTGCTGGCATACTGTGTGTATAGGTTTGGTTTATTGGAGCATTGGATGATTGTGTGAGGAAGTCAAACAAATCTGGAGAGACAAAGGTCTTGCCATAAAGACTGAGAAGATGGAAATGACAGCAAAGAATGAGAACAGGGAGAGAAGGAAGACAAAGAAAGACAAAGAGAAACAAATGGATAAATAACTTCCAAAACTGACAAAACGATACTGTTAATTATTTAACTATATTTAACTATTAACTAATCATTTTGCCCCTATATTTTCACTTTATTTATCCAGGTTTTATTTATTGTAAAATTGAAATGCTTTGTATTATACCATTCCACCAGAGAAAGGCATTAAGAAAGGGAGATGACCTACAGGGAAAAGAGAAGATAAATGACAGAGACAAGGCCATGAAGTATGGTTGGTTTATATGAACGAGTTGTGATTTTTTGCACATTTTTGCTATAGAACAAATGATGAATGAGTGAAAAGTTATGTATACTTGTGCCAAAGATTGGGCCATGAAAATTATTTGTTGAAAAGTGAAGTTTTTCCTCCTCAAATTATTTGATCATAATGACTGGATTATGATTTGTTGTGAACTGAGGCTTTTGCCTCATTGCTTATGACTGGTTGACTTGAGCATTATTTGAATGGTGGCTTTTACTTCAAAGTTTATGAATGGTTTACAAGTTTTTGTTGAATGTTTGTAAATTCTGTCCTCCACTTAAGTGTGTGGCACTTTAAATGTGACAGAAAATATTGCTGTGCTTTACTCTGCAGTTTATTAATATTAGGTTATTAATATTAATCCGAGGGTGTATGTGTGCATGTGTGTGTGAATTGAATTTCTGGATACTGTTGATCATGGTTTTGCATTGGTTCTTTCTCTACCATACACTCCTTGTAGTATGTTTAAAGGTTGTCTGGTATTAATGTTGCCTACGTTTATTTGACAGTTCTGTATGTCCGCAACATAATGGAAAGCTGTCGTATTATCATGAAATTGTAGTTTTTGATTTTGTGAGACAAGATTTCCTGATTTTACTGGATGTAGTCCGCTGGACCCTATAATCGATGAATAACTCAGTCATTGATTGAGGGCAGGGCAGTATTATGTCCAGGAGTGAAATACGTCTACTACATGATTGTTGATGCCACTTTACTAGTCTTTCAGTCCAGGGTTTACATTTCATTTTGTTCTCTCTCATTTTGAAAAGTATGGATTGGAATTTTTTTTTAAAGTCTTTTTCATAGTATAACAAAATGTTGTGTTGGAATTCTTGTTGTTGTTGCTGTAAATATTTGTTGTTGTTGTCCTCATCTCAATATCAGCTTTTTCAATTTTCTGCATTTCGTTTAAAGTTTACCCCTGTGGGTGTGCCGGGGGTTTCAGTATAAATAGTATCCCCACTTTCTGGAAATTTAGTGCTTTACATTCCCACTGTCGCTATCTTTCTCCTTTGTTCTTTCTCATTCCTACTCTGTTCTATCAATCTACTATACTATCTTCTTCTTCGCTAGACCAGTCAGCTACCTTTTTCTTGAAAACTCTTCCAGGACAAAGCTCCTCATTTCTGTGTGAGGTCTGTTGGATCAGCTTGGAATTATCAGACGCTTTCTGCCAAGTGGTCAGTGGAACTTCCTATGATGTTATTATTTGGCAATGTAGGCATTTTATATGTATGTGGGGTGACGCAGTGGATAAGTCGCCGGTTTCCTATGCCGAAGGTCGCGGGTTCGATTCCCGCAAGGGGCGAACGTATGTGACTTAGGTACGAGACTATTGAGGTCACCGAGGGTTTTCTCCGGGCACTCCGGTTTCCTCCCTCCCTTCAATAATGGTACAGGATGCAGTCAATATAAAAATTTCAAAAATAAAAGTGCGATTTTCTTGCGTCTTCTAATAGCGATCTTCCTGCCTTTACACCACCTGTTTGAGTGATGTATGTGTATTTGGTGTGTGTGAGGGTAAATGAGACAGGTGAGCGTGTATGTTGGTATAGATCGCAGCGCTTTGAGCCTTGGGGAAAGGCGCGTACATAGCATCCTGTATTATTATTATTATTATTATGTGTTTTGTTGATATTTTATAATGATGTTTATATTCTATTTTGATTTTGTAAACGGGGGTTCAATATAGCCTCAGCATCCCCTGCGTGGGATGTCTTTATTGTAAAGTATCCGGCTGGTGGAGTGCCTTCAGTGTTACCACTAGGGTTGTTTCGACAGATCTTTAATGCGGATCTGGGGCGAGTCCTCTTTCAGCGAAGTTGTAGTCTTGATTTTGTGGTCCTGATTCAAATCATGTAATGTAATGTTTTAAGTTAGTGTGCAAACTATGTGCAATTTCAGATTATTAACAAACGTATGTTGTTTTTATTTTATATTTATTTTCAGCAATTAATTTATATACAACTTTGTGTGTCCCCCGTGGAGGTGCCGGGGGTTTCTGTAGAAGTAGTATCTCCACTTTCTGGAAATTTAGTGCTTTAAATTCCCACTGTCGCTGTCTTTCTCCTTTGTTCATTCTCCTTCCTACTTTGTTCTATCAAACTACTATACTGTCTCCTTATTCACTAGACCTACTGTACCCCCGTTGGGGTGCCGGAGGTTTCAGTATAAATAGTATCCCCACTTTCTGGAAATTTAGTGCTTTAAATTCCCACTGTCGCTGTCTTTCTCATTTGCTCTTTCTCATTCCTGCTCTGTTCTATCAATCTGCTATACTATCGTCTTCTTCGCTAGACCAGTCTCCTACCTTTTTTCTTGAAAACTCTTCCGGGACAAGACTCCTTATTTGTGTATGAGGTCTGTTGGATCAGCTTGGGAATATTGGACGCTTTTTGCCAGGTGGTCACTAGGGCTTCCTATGATGTTATTATTTAGCAATGTAGGCATTTTATATGTATATGTTTTGTTGATAATTTATAATGATGTTTGTATTCTATTTTGTTTTTGTAAACGGGGGTTCGATAAGTTGGGGTGATGCCTCAGCCGTCCCCTGCGTGGGATGTCTTTATTGTAAAGTGACTGGCTGGTGGAGAGCTTTCTGTTTTACCACTAGGGCTGTTTCAGCAGATCTTTTATGCGGATCGGGAGTTGTCCGGTCCTGATTTGGCTCGGAAGAGTCCGCTGGACCTAGAACAATAATAATGTAATGTAATGTAACTAGACCTACTGTAACCTACCGTTTTTCTTGAAAATTCTTCCAAACTCCCCATTTGTGTACGAGGTCTTTTGGATTACCTTGGGAATATTGGACGCTTTTTGCCAAATGGTCACTAGGGCTTTCTATGGTATTATTTAGCAATGTAGGCATTTTATATGTTTGTTATTTTATAGTGATGTTTGTATTCTATTTTGTTTTTGTAAACGGGGGTTCGATAAATTAGAGTATAGCCTCAGGGTCTCCTGCGTGGGATGCCTTTATTGTAATGTGACCGGCTGGTGGAGTGCCTTTAGTGTTACCACTAGGGTTGTTTCGGCAGAACTTTTATACAGATCAGGAGCGAGTCCTCTTTCAACCAAGTTATGATCCTGATTTTGTGGTCTTGATTCGGCTCTTTGCAGTCCGCTGGACCCTGTAAGCAATCAGTAACTAACTGTGTGTGCGCGTGTATGTGAGTGAAGATGATTGTTTGAAAATAGATGTGTTAACAGTTTTCTAACAAGAAAATACTGCAATGTGTAATAGAGATTTGAATGCTTCAGTGGATAATTTATATATTTAAATTATTGAATAAAAGAATGGTATGAAATATGCATTATTATTGACTCATGTGAGTGTAGCAATGCAAGTACATGTACTCTCCCAAAATTCAAATTTGAGATGAGCTAAAAAGTGACATCCACCAAAAGAATATGTGTTTGTCCGTCTATTGGTCTGTGCAAAACTTTAAAAAGTGGCGAAGTACTTGGAACCTATTTCATGTATCACACAAAAATTTATAGGATGGTGTATATCCATAAGACCTTGAAAATGATCAGTGAATGATAGACTTCACGTCGTCAAGGTCATTGGGTTACATATTGATCAAAAACCTTTTTCCTAAGTTATTAATATTGAACTTATGATCTTTTTATTATTTGTGTGCATTATACAACTTTTGCTGTAGTTTATTTGATTGTACATGAGTGTATTTGGAGCTGGAGGTCAAGGTCATCTCAAGGTCAAGAGCATAGGAAGATAAAAGTTTTTTTTTGCATGTTGATGCCACCGTTTAATTTTACTTTTTTTTTTTTTTTAATGGGGACTCATTTTTCATGTTAAATATTGCAAGTTTAATGAGGAGATTAAGAGTCATATAGGCTTCGCCCTTCTAGTTTTATTTAATGTTTGCTAATATAGAATTATGCTTACTGTAACATCTTTTGCATGAAGTAATCATTTTTCTAAAGATTTGTTATTCATTTCTTTTGTTTTTAAAAGTAAATAAACATGATACATTAAAATACTGAAAGATTTTTGTGTTATCGAGATACAAAATCGATTTGGATTTCAATACCTCTGAACCTATTTCAATTATCACAACAAAACTTGCAAGTGGATAATACCTCTGAACCTATTTCAATTATCACAACAAAACTTGCAAGTGGATAATACCTCTGAACCTATTTCAATTATCACAACAAAACTTGCAAGTGGATAATACCTCTGAACCTATTTCAATTATCACAACAAAACTTGCAAATGGATAATACCTCTGAACCTATTTCAATTATCACAACAAAACTTGCAAGTGGATAATACCTCTGAACCTATTTCAATTATCACAACAAAACTTGCAAGTGGATAATACCTCTGAACCTATTTCAATTATTACAACAAAACTTGCAAGTGGATAATACCTCTGAACCTATTTCAATTATCACAACAAAACTTGCAAGTGGATAATACCTCTGAACCTATTTCAATTATCACAACAAAACTTGCAAGTGGATAATACCTCTGAACCTATTTCAATTATCACAACAAAACTTGCAAGTGGATAATACCTCTGAACCTATTTCAATTATCACAACAAAACTTGCAAGTGGAAAATACCTCTGAACCTATTTCAGTTATCACAACAAAATTTGCAAGTGGATAATACCTCTGAACCTATTTCAATTATCACAACAAAACTTGCAAGTGGAAAATACCTCTGAACCTATTTCAGTTATCACAACAAAACTTGGTAAGATGAGATCTTGTAAATGGTCAAAATTTCAATTTTGTTTTTATGTTATTAATAATATTAAACTTGTGATTCTTTGACATATGCAGAGGTGCTAACCAGTACGGATTTGACGTATTTAATTCTGGCGAAGTGAATTAAATACGGTAGCTTTTTTAAAAATATGGAGGAGAAGTTGCCGATCGTTTATCTTTGCCAGCGGTGCTTCTGTACCGGTTTCTGATCTCATAATAGTACTCCTGCACTCACTGAACGTCGCTGTGTTCAACAAGCTGATTTTCATGATTTTAGAGTAAAACAAGTGTGGTGTTCAACGAGCTGATTTTCATGGTGATTTTAGAGGACTGAAAATAGTCTGCTGTTTCAGAGGGAAGCCTGTCGTTACTTTATAGTGTCATAGGCTGGGTTTTGCGAGAAAAAAAATACTGACAAGTGTTAAAAAATACTGACAAACGCGTCCGGAAATACTGACAAGATTAGGGGGTTGGCACCTCTGCGTATGATAGATATCAATGAGATACACATACTATGCACATTTGGTTGACCTTACCTCTAGATCAAGGTCATATCCAAAGTCGGTTAGTATAGGTACTTTGATGTAAACTTGACCTAAACTGTGAGAGATACCAAGTCCAAACTTATTTTTAGAGATGATAAGATTGACCTTTCATATATGTTCCGTTTTTGCGTTGATCTTGAAGGTCGGGGTCATTGTAAACCTTGAAAAAAACAATAAAATAGGTCATCATATAGTAGAATGGCCATTATACATAATTTTCAGCAACATTGGGTTATTTTTATCATTCATGAGAGGTTAACCCATAATTTGCAGCAACATTGGATTATTTTTATCATGCATGAGCATGAGAGGTCAAATGAATGTCAAGGTTATCCCAAGATCACTGAAGGTCACCATTTTTTTTTTTGCATAATACAACTTTTGCTGTAGTTTATATTACAAGAGTGTATTTGGAGCCATAGGTCAAGGTCATCTCAAGGTCAAAAGCATAGAAAGATCAAAGTCGCTATTTGCATTTTAATGTCACCGTTTCTTTTTTTCTTTCTTCTCTGTGCTTAAAGAAAACAATTTTTTCTTTCTTTTGTGCACTCATTTCCATGTTAAATACTGGGCGTTTCGTAAAGAACATACAAATCATATTGGCTTTGCCCATCTAGTTCTTTAAAGTAACATTAAAAAGGTTCATCCCCCCCCCCCTCCCCGTTGGGATGCCGGGGTTTCAGTATAAATAGTATCCCCACTTTCTGGAAATTTAGTGCTTTAAATTCCCATTGTCTTTATTGTAAAGTGACTGGCTGGTGGAGAGCTTTCAGTTTTACCACTAGGGTTGTTTCGACAGATCTTTTAAGCGGATTGGGGGTTGTCCGGTCCTGATTTGGCTCGGAAGAGTCCGCTGGACCTAAAGCAATAATCATGTAATGTAATGTAATGTAATGTAAAAAGGTTTTTGTTTTGTTTTGTTAGTTTTGGGAGGGGCAAGGCTGATGTTGATAATTATACTGTGATAAATGTTGACAACGACACATTTTCATCACACACAACTGTATTTTCCAGCGTTTTGATTTTATTGATTGCAGGTTAACAAAAGACAGGAAATAATGTAGCCACTATATTGCTTATGACGGCTACAAAATGATATAACACTAAACCTTTTGCAAATGCACACACCAAGCTTTAGTAAGGAAAAGAACAAATAATGCCATTGTGTGGGATGTAGAAGGTCCCATATAAACTGTCAGTACAAATAACATACTAAACAATGAGCTTTGTATAATTGTGGCCCAATGAAGAACTATATATTTTATTAAATAACTGTAAGAATAAACAAACAGAAAGGTCATAGCAAAGAGTCCAGTCCAATGCTGTGCTCAAGCAGCAGAAAAGACCTTTTTTCAATGTTATACCTGAACCAACATTTGGGGGTATGGTGGCACAGTGGTGAAAGCGATGGCAAAACAATGGAAGCATTGAGTGTTGAGAAAGGTCAAGGTTGACGGCCTGCTGTGACGCAAAAATAACCACTGATCAACAAGGTAAGCGCCTCTGACTCCAGAGTATAAACGGAGGTCTATTCTATGCATCAACGCATTCCATCATGCAGCCTTTAAAGATCCTGACACTCATGTCCTAGATGCGCGAGTGCCAGCTAGCTACTTAAATACGCCCAGCAAGCAGTAGGATCCATCCCCCCTGTTGCCCAGCTTTGTGCTCAATTGTCTGGCATCAGACGATGCGCCGAATGCAGCAAGTGGGCGCCTCAGATGGCCTGAGTAAGATCCTGTATAGGCCAGCTCTTGGAGCAGCTGCAAAGGCCCACCCTATATAACAATCATAACTCATAAAAACAATAATGAAGATGCCATTATCCTTCCACAATGAGACACAATGCCTGTATTCATGTGACTTAAGTTTGAGCAGTTTTAAACAGTACATAGGTTGTACAGTGCCATTATCCACAAGCGCCATGGTGAAGGCAGTGAAGAAAGGAAGGCAAGTAGGTCAGCAGTGAATGCAGAAATCAGGTTGAATGGGATCCAGCAAACAGGACTTGGGCAGTATGATGCCACCTGTTACACAACCAAACAAACTGGTTACCTCGCAACCCAACAGTTTTTCATTTTAATTTTTCATATTAATTTATTTTTTAAAAGTAATCAATTACTCATTTCAGAAGTATGTTATTTTATATTTATCCCTAATATTTTATTTGTAATTTACTTTGCTTCGCTTTTCTTATAAGTTTCGCGAGTCTTGGCTTGTTCTTGATTACCTCCCTTGCCCATGGCTTCACAGTGTTTCAGAGCATGCTCCATTAAAATAACTTCATAAATATATCTATAATACACACGGAAATAAAATTTATAAAATAAACAAAAAGAAGAAGAAGGAGAAAATCATGAAAAATAAATATATAAAATTGTATGTGATGATCATAGTGCTTTTTGAGCGTATCCGACTTTTGTAGCAAATCGAGGCCAATCAAAAGTGTACAATGGTCTTTGAAATTACATAATTGTTGCTTTAGGTCCAGCGGACTCTTCCGAGCCAAATCAGGACCGGGTCTTTGAAATGAGAGTATTAACCGAGGTATAGTGTGTGCGCATACCCCCGTTGGGGTGCCGGGGGTTTCAGTATAAATAGTATCCCCACTTTCTGGAAATTTAGTGCTTTAAATTCCCACTGTCGCTGTCTTTCTCATTTGCTCTTTCTCATTCCTGCTCTTTTCTATCAATCTGCTATACTATCGTCTTCTTCGCTAGACCAGTCTCCTACCTTTTTTCTTGAAAACTCTTCAGGGACAAGACTCCTTGTTTGTGTATGAGGTCTGTTGGATCAGCTTGGGAATATTGGACACTTTCTGCCAGGTGGTCACTAGGGCTTCCTATTATTATTATTTAGCAATGTAGGCATTTTATATGTATATGTTTTGTTGATAATTTATAATGATGTTTGTATTCTATTTTGTTTTTGTAAACAGGGGTTCGATAAATTAGAATACAGCCTTAGCGTCCCCTGCGTGGGATGTCTTTATTGTAAAGTGACTGGCTGGTGGAGAGCTTTCAGTTTTACCACTAGGGTAGTTTCAGCAGATCTTTTATGCGGATTGGGGGTTATCCGGTCCTGATTTGGCTCGGAAGAGTCCGCTGGACCTAAAGCAATAATCATGTAATGTAATGTAATCTGGTATAGCATACTCCTATTTCTTCTTCTTTTTCTTCTTAATGTAATGTAATGTGTGCGCATGCATGCACTCCAGCACATGAACTTTAAAGATCCTGACACTCCTATTGTAGACGGGACAGTTCCAGCTAAACAAATACACCAACAACGCACTAGGTCCCTTCTCCCTGCTCCCAGTGACCAAGGACTGCTCAGTTGCCCGGGGCATCAAGTAATGTGTCCAAGGTAGCAAGTTGGCCTGTCAAAAAAGCTGGAGTGAAATGTGGATTGTGTAGCCTATAGCAGCTCTCAGCTAGAAAATGTCTATATATTATATATGTATGTAACTATCAAATAAATCCATACAGTATATTAAACAAAATGAATGGTTTGCACCTACCTTTCCTTATCAGAGAACAATCATAGTCCGTCACCTGCCTGAACCTTTCCATCTGCCTGTTGATACGCTGGTACACCTTTACAATAACAATGATTACAATAATTATCATCATACTGTTACTAACACTACTACTACTACTACTAGCTATCATTATTATGCCGTTACTAAGTTAAACATGGTGTGTACAGCCACCCGTTCCTAATAAAATGTGAAACCTATTACTTTACAACCCATCATCACAACAATCAACATTGAAGTTTGACATCTACACACACCGCTGTATGGCAGGGGAGATAAGCCATCTCAGGGAAGGGGTCCTAAAGCAACACTGAACTACAACAGCAAACATTGTTAAGATGGACAGTGAAAAATGGCCACTTTTCTCTTGTTCACCATGGGATGTGACCCTGTGGCATCAGTGTGCCAGCTTGACACTGTCACTGAGCTATTATCACACCTCAACAAGACACATCCACATAATAACAGTAATAATAATGATGGATGATACATACATTTTTTCAACTAAATCACAGTCAAAGCGTGGCGATCTGTGACCAACATACACGCTCACAAGTTACACACTCGTACCTCCACACAGATAATAATAATGATGATGATGATGGTAATAATAATAATATGATGTTGAAGTGAGGGAAGAAACCAGAGTACCCAGAGAACCCCTCAGTGACCTAAAACGTTCGTCCCTTGCGGGTTTGAACCCACAGTCTTACGCAAAGGAAAGCAATGCCCTACCAAAGGCCATATCAGGCCACCCCCAAAACACATTCATCACTCAAGCAGCACATTACCAACACACACACACACTCAATGCAAAACAGTGACAATTGAAAAACAGCAGGTTTAACCCAGTACACTACAGGTTTAACCCAGTACACTAGGTCATTGCAGGAGATATGGGCCTTTTATCTACAACCAAAGAAAGATGATTCAGAACAACAACAAAAAATGAATGAAGGTGCGCATCACAAATTGTTGTTTCAGTATTATTATAATTAACGTTTGTTACTGTTAACATTGTTTAAATATTTATCCTCGCGAATGTATTCGTTTGAGTGTGAGCGCTTCGTTTTGCACTTTAGAAAATAAACCATTATTATTATTATTATTATTTTAAGGTAGAGAATTGCAAACAGATGGATGAGATAAATAAAGAATGGCAGAAGTGATTGCGAGAGGCCAGTTCTGTAGGAGACATGCAACTATGCTTGTTTGTTACACACACTGCTTGCCTCCCTTCACAATTCTTCTTCTTCCTGGGTTGAGCACCCACAATCAGTACTTTGGTTCATTTGAAAACCAAAAAGGAAAATATACGGTGCATTTACCAGCTTAAAGATTTGCTGAAGGCGCTGGTTGCACACAAAGAAAACTGATTCACTGCTTGGGAATCTTACACACACACACACACACACACACACACACCCACACACACACACACACACACATATATATCCTTATAAAATGTTCCTACATAAACGGTTAACAGTTTTTCCTACAGTTATCTGCGGACACGGCACCTTGGATCTGGGTACCCTGGTCGGTTCGCGGATCCAAGGCGGCTCCCAAAAAATGATCTGGGAACGACGGATAGGGTAAGGCAGTGCCTCGACGGGTAGGGTAAGGCAGTGCTACACATATTCCGCTCGAAACGGGTTAGGGTTAGCGGTCCGTCAACAAGTGATTAAATTACATGAGTTTATATAGGATGTTCTCGGAAACAAGGGTTTTTCAATATATATATATATATGGCTAATGTCCATGCTATCGGTCCTATACCACACCGATTGGGCACGACAACTTAATGTAAAAAAAAACTGTCTACAAACGTGTAGAGATGAGAAAAAGATAATTTCTCTTTGGGCAAGGAAAACAACAACGATAACAACAACGACGACAAACCAAAAACAAAGGAAGGGACTGATGATGATGATTGTAGCAGATTACAACTCAGTTATGTGTTTTGTGTCAATCAATCTTATTCATTCATCAACTGAATTTACTTGCATTGCCCATGTATGAATGTCTATGTTAATGTGTTCACTATAACTGCTATATAAGGCCAACTGAGAGTGAGAATAAAAGAGAAAAGCTGAATCTGGACTGACGTATGCATGCAACCTTCTAGATTTCTCTATCATAACTTCTACAATGATGATGATGATGATCAACACTTGTATAGCGCGATTTCCATCCAGGTCACGTAAGCATGCTCAGAGCGCTTTTAAAAAAAAATAATAAAAAAACAAAAAGAATAATTTTTTTATAAATAAAATATTTATTTTAAAAAAAAAAAAAAGGACTAAGTTGGGAAATGTCAGTTTTGGCAGCAAAAAGAAGGAACGGTAGTGTGACCTTCTGACGTAGTTGGGTGCTGGCCAGACGTAGGTAAAAATTCTTGGACAGCATGACACACTCAGCGTCATCGCTAATCAGAATGAGGTCTCGTTGGGGTGGTGGGTTTCCCATGTCTAGAACTTGACCAATATCATCATTAGTAAACAACAACATGTCTAGAACTAGACCAATATCATCATTAGTAAACAACAACATGTCTAGAACTAGACCAATATCATCATTAGTAAACTACAACATGTCTAGAACTAGACCAATATCATCATTAGTAAACCACAACATGTCTAGAACTAGACCAATATCATCATTAGTAAACTACAACATGTCTAGAACTAGACCAATATCATCATTAGTAAACTACAACATGTCTAGAACTAGACCAATATCATTAGTAAACTACAACATGTCTAGAACTAGACCAATATCATCATTAGTAAACTACAACATGTCTAGAACTAGACCAATATCATCATTAGTAAACTACAACATATCTAGAACTAGACCAATATCATCATTAGTAAACTACAACATGTCTAGAACTAGACCAATATCATCGATTAGTAAACTACAACATGTCTAGAACTAGACCAATATAATCATTAGTAAACAACAACATGTCTAGAACTAGACCAATATCATCATTAGTATACTACAACATGTCTAGAACTAGACCAATATCATCATTAGTAAACTACAACATGTCTAGAACTAGACCAATATCATCATTAGTAAACTACAACATGTCTAGAACTAGACCAATATCATCATTAGTAAACTACAACATGTCTAGAACTAGACCAATATCATCATTATTAAACCACAATCAAATTTAATACACTAAACATACTACACAATAATAAACAGCAACCACAAGGGCACAGACCATGTGACTCAGATGCTCCTTATGGAACTTGCAAAATTTAACATGAACATGACTGCCCAGAAAAAAACAAAAACAGAATGAAACAGTGGCATTGATTGATTGATTTATTGTTGCTTTAGGTCCAGCGGACTCTTCCGAGCCAAATCAGGACCGAACAGTGGCATTAAAATGGAAAGTAATACTGACTGTGATCTTTATATGCTTTTGATCTTGAGATGACCTTGACCTCCGGTTCTAAATACACTCATGTTATATCAAATAAATTACAGCAAAAGTTGTATTATGCCAAAAAACAGGGATGACCTTGATCTTCAGTGACCTTCACTAGGATAACCTTGACCTTTACATGACCTCTCATGCTCATGTATGATCAAATAACCCAATGTTTTTGCATACTATGGGTTAAATATACAGCCATTCAACAGTATGATGATATATTTTTAAAAATGTGTTTGCAAGGCCTAAAATGACCTTGACTTATACTAAACAACTTTGGACAGCTCCAGTGGCCTAGACTTTGGAATGACGTTGACCAAATTTGCACAGTATTGTGTCTCATTCTACCAAAGAATCATAAGTTTAATATTAATAACTTAGGAAAAAAAATGAAATGTGAAAAATTGAAATTTTTTTACTAACATTTGTTGATTCTCTTGACCTTAAAATGAAGTCATTCATTCGCTGATTATTTATGAGGTCTCATGAATATACACCATCCTACCAAGTTTAGTTGTGAATGTGATAGTTAAAATAGGTTCTAAGAATATTAACCCACTTTTAAGTTTTGCACAGGCGGACGACGGACGGCAGACAGACGGACGGATGGATTTTTTTTTTAAAATGTCATTTTTGGACTATTTGGGACTTATCTCACACAGATTTCCAAAAATTTTGAACATTTGTTTGGAGGGGTGGTGAGTACATAGACTCACAATTGCTAAGCATTTGAGTCAATAATAATTATATTTGATAAAGTATCGTATCAAAAATGGTAGCTCTGTTCACAACATTTTTCTGGCCCATATTTATGCACAATAATAAGAACTAATACAAACTATGACTCCTAGAAATGTGGGTCAAGGATGCACATATATAAACAGAGAATGATACTGTGAACTGAGCCACATTACACCATTTATTGGGCCAAATGACATAGTACATTACATTGCATAAGGAAACACAAACACAGGAGTACAAGCCATACTGTGTACGACAGGCTACAGCACAGCACACAACACACAGGGACAGTGGTTACCTAAATCCTCCAGGCCAAAGATGTCAAGATAGCGCAGCGTCTTCACCAGCTTGTAGTCATACTTAGTGGGCTGCATGGAGCTGCTAGCTTGCCTCAACACGGGGATGTTACATACCATAGAGTCCTTCAGTTCATTGGCAGGCATGACGCCAGGCGCACACAGGTCCAGCAGTTTGACGCCCTTCACCTGTTTCTTCACCACCGCTTTCCCTTTGGAGTCCAGCACCGGTTTGTTGTCCTCACTCTGACAACCGCATTACAAAGAACTGGATAACAATATTACAAATAACTTAGATAACCTAATATAACAAGACAACATACATTATGGCACAGTCAAATGAACATTGCAGGAGGAAAACATGAACATGCAGAGTCAAAGTAGATTGATACTCTGAATGTTGCACTTTCCTGTCTCCCACTTTGTCAACTGTCAAAATCATCATCATTATCATCATCATCACCATCATCATCATCAGTATGCAGAAAATGTCTGTAGTTGTGTAGTGGACGGTAAAATCAATAGGCTATATAATCCAAGAGCTAGCAATACAATGCACTATAGTAATACAACATTGTAATACAACACACTATAGTAATACAACATTGCAAAGCAACACAACTTGATTGTCCTATCCTATCCTATCCTGTCCCATAACCCGAAGGTCGTAGGGGCACCACAGATGATCGTTTAACCAGCATACTCCATCTTTCTCTGTCCTCAGCAGCCCTCATGGCTTCGCTCAGTGTCAAACCAGTCCATTCTCGAATGTTGTCCTCCCACCTCTTTTTCGGTCTCCCCCTTCTTCTACCTCCTTGCACTTTGCCTTGCAGAATGGTCTTTGCAAGGCCTGATGATCTGGTGACGTGGCCATACCATCGGAGTTTCCGTTTCTTCACCACTGTGAGCAGGTCATCGTGTTGTCCAATGGCTTGTGTGATGGTCTGTCGGACTTCGTCGTTGGTGATGTGTTGGGTATAGGAAATGCACAGAAGTCTTCTGTAGCACCTCATCTCCATGCTTTGTATTCTTCGTTGGAGATCTGCTGTGAGGGTCCATGCTTCGCAAGCATATAGGAAGATGGAGATGACCAGAGAGCGCAGCAGTCTTACTTTGGAATGTAGACTGATGGTTCTGTCTTTCCAAATGGGCTTTAACCTTGTCAGGGCAGCAGTTGTTTGTGCGATCCTGGAGAGGACTTCCTGTCGAGACCCATTGTCTGACACAATGGCTCCTAAATATTTGAAGCTGTGCACTGTGTTGAGGGATTGGCCTTGTACTTTGATGTCCGTGTTGATGCCATTGGTGTTGTTGGTCATCATTTTGGTCTTCTCTGCACTTATTTCCATTCCATAAGCTCTGGAGGTGGTGTCAAGCCTCTGTACAAGCTGTTCAAGTTCTTGTTCCTCTCCAGCCAATCCATCAATATCATCCGCAAAACGAAGATTGGAGATTGCTCTGCCCCCTATGCTGACTGTGCCTTCGTGATCTGCAAGAGCATCTGACATGATGCGCTCTAGGAAGATGTTGAAGAGTGTTGGAGAGAGTAGGCATCCTTGACGCACACCGATTGTTGTTCTGAACCAGTTCCCGATGACGCTGTTATGGAGGACTGCACTGGTAGCCTTGTCATACAGGCTTTTGATGACTTCTATAATTTTAGGGCTGATGTTGTACACTTTCATAGTTGCCCATAGAGCTGCATGCCAGACTCGATCAAATGCCTTCTTGAAGTCTATGAACACATGATATAGATGTTGTTGGTGCTGTAGGTATTTCTCACAGATTATTCTGAGGTTGAAAATCTGTTCAGTGGTACTTCGCCCTGCCATGAATCCTGCTTGTTCTTCAGCTATGATTTGTTCAGCTTGTGGTTTCAACCTGTTGAGTATTATTTTCAGGAGGACCTTGCTGGGATGGCTGATGAGGCTGATGGTGCGGTAATTTTCACACTCCTGAAGGTTACCTTTTTTGGGAAGAGTGATGACAAGCGACTGGGTCCATGGTGTAGGCCATTCCCCACTCTGCCAGATCTTGTTACAGATAATGGTGAGAGCATCAGTCATCGCTTCTCCTCCTGCTTGTAGCAGTTCCGCTGGTATGTTGTCCACTCCCGCTGACTTCCCTTTCTTCAGCGATTGCACTGCTGCCTCAACTTCTTCCCGGAGAATTGGGAGGATTTCTTCTTCTTCTCTGCTCTCGGGACATTCTAGAACTGATGGGTCTCCATTTGGTGTATGGTTGTAAAGGTCAGAGCAGTACTCTGTCCATCTGTCCAAGACTTCTTGTTCTTCTGTAAGGCAAATGCCAGACTTGCTTTGGATAGTGGAGACTTTGGGCTGTTTAACACTTGTCAGCCGCTTCACAGTCTGGTAGGCCTTCTTGCTGTTGTTCTTGTTCAGATTGTTCTCTATTTCCTGGCATTGATCTTCTATCCAGTTCTCCTTTGCTGTGCGCATGCCTTTTCGGATGTCATTGTTGATTTTTCGGTAGACATCAGCTCCCTGTGAGGTGTTCTTTTTCTTTTTTAACTCTCTTCGTTTATCACACAGATCCAAAAGTTCAGGTGTGATCCACGGCTTCTTCTTTGGTCGGTGCTTGCCAAGGATCTCAGTGGCGGCATCTGTTACAGCTGAGTTGAAGGTATTGGTCATGGTGTTGACATCTACTTCGCCTGCCCCCAAAATAAGCAGTGGTGCAAATTTCCCTCCAATTGTGGCCTGAAATATTTTTGCCACCTCCGGGTCTTGCAGTTTGTCCAGGTTGAACTTCAGCCTAGTGCACTTTGCTGTATTTACTCTCTTCAAATGGAGCCGGAAAGACATCATCACGAGATCGTGGTCACCTCCGATGTCTGCTCCTGGAAAAGTGCGTGTCCTGCCAATGTTGATGCTTGATCTGAAGCGTTTCTTGACCATGATGTAGTCGATCTGGTTGTGATGTTCCCCGCCGGGACTGTGCCATGTCCATCGTCTGGATTTTTTGTGGAGACCAAGCGTGTTTGCCAGTACCAGATTGTTGTATCTGGCAAACTCCAATAGCCTCAGACCCCTGTCATTTGTCTCGTTGTTGCAGTGGGGTCCGCATGTGTCTCCCCAGTTGTGGTGCGCATCTTGGCCAACCTTGGCATTCCAGTCGCCTTGCAATATGACTATGTCCTTCTTCGGCACTTGGTTAAGGGCCGCCTGTATATTTTCATAAAAATCCTCCACTTCGCTGTCTTCATAGTCTGATGTTGGGGCATAGGCCTGGATGATGGTGATGTTGAAAGGGGTTGCTCTCAGACGGATGGTAATGAGTCTACTGGAGACTGGGCGGCAACCCAAGACAGTGGCTAGAATGTTCTTGTGGACCAAGAATCCAACGCCGTGTTCGTGCCTGTCATCTCTACCGCTGAAATAGAGCTTGTGGCCTTTGTCAGTCGTTGTTTTACCTAGGCCTTTCCAGCGCAGTTCGCTGATACCTAGAACGTTCCATCGATAGTGGTCCAGCTCGTGGGCCAGTTCTTCTAATTTTCCTTCCGCAGTTAGGGTCCTGACATTCCAGGTTCCTATGACGATGTTGTTTCTCGTGCGGATCTTGCTAATTTGTCCATCAGTAGCATACTTTTCACCTCCGTCCTGGTGGCCAACGGAAGGCGCAGTCCTTGTTCCGGGCGACGACCGATCCGGCATGGAATTAGTGGATAGCCTCATCATGTGTTGTGTCTTGGGCAAAAAAAGACCTGGCAGGGCCCAATCCTCTCCAGGCTGTTGGCCACAGCCGAAATCCACGAATACAGTGTGGCTCGCCTTGGCCCTGAGCACGTGGTCGTTGAACCTGTAGTAACGTGAGGTTCCTCCGCCCTGGCCGGTGACTTCTGTGTAGAAGACTTTCGCCCAGTGATGCCGTGCTAACATCACCCCTGTTAGTCGCCTCTTACGACACGCCGGGAAACGTTGGGTCTATTCTATTTGCCCGAACCCACAGAGCAATTTGATTGTATGTTACAAATAAACACTTTGGCTAGAACATAACTAATGAGTTCTTGTGTGGTCTCAAAGGTGTGGTTGAACTGTTTATCATAATATTTAATATATTATTAGTTGTGTGAACTGTTTATCATAATATATACTACTACGTCCTGAACCTTCCTGAGTTGAAAAAGCTCTATACAAGTCAGATGAAATAAATTAAATACAATAAATCACAATCAATGTTACCTTGACCGGAGACACAGTTACAGAATAGACGGAGAGGGTGGGGTCCTCCTTTAGTGCGCTCAACAGTGATTGTGACTTGTAGGAGGCAGTCGTCTGCTCCGAGTTAAATTGCCTGGACAACCTGCTTGTGCGCCGACTTCTAAAGCTCACGGAGCGTGCTGCTGATATTGTGGACCTCCTTCTATTGTGCTCTTGGCGGTCATAAAGCCCTTCATCCACCGGTCTGAGCGAGCCACGTGATGACATGCTGTTGGAGGCTCTTTGAAGGGAAAGCATCCTGTTCTGCCTCGGCTGATCGTGGTCAAGGATGAAGTTGGACCAATCCACAGACTTTTCACGCATCATCTTCTTCATTCGCAGCGTCAGAATGCCCATGTCCTCTGTGTCTGACATTACAATGGCCGCTGTTTCTCCACTCTTAGCCTGCAGGACACAGGTTTAGGGAATACCAAGCTACATTTTAACTTATTAGAGTTTTCTTTTCTGTAGTTCAGCACTTGCAATAATGAGTCCCAAAGGTGCATTAATGTCTAAGATGTGCACCATAAAGCTGATACACAGCGCTGACCTTTATGTCTGTGTGGCTCAACCAACGTTACTGAGCAAAAACAAGTGAGGACCACAGGGCTAGGGACACAAAACAATGAGCCACATTTGGATGAGAGATGATCCTGTCACAGTTCCACCCTAATGTAGGTGCGGGGATGTCAACAAGAGTGAAGGGACATCACGGCAGTTAAGTGGACCAATATTGAGGTCGTGTCAGCTCCAGCCTATTATAGGCAATCATTGCACAGCAATGTACTAACAGTCAAATCACTGACATTTGAAGCGCTCTGGGAACAAACGTAATACAGTACAATACAATATTTAAACAACAACAAAAACACACATTGGATTTTAATTTGAATGTAATATTGGACGTTAGTTGTAGGTTGCACGCTTGGAATGACATGGGATTGGTGGAAGCCATCAATACAACTAACAGTGAACACAGTTACCCCTCCCCCCTCCCCCCCCCTCTGCATGATGCTTGTCCATGTAGAGAGGAGAGGTCGTCAGTAAGTGTTAGTGATGATGGTCCATGTAGAGAGGAGAGGTTGTCAGTAAGTGTTAGTGATGATGGTCCATGTAGAGAGGAGAGGTTGTCAGTAAGTGTTAGTGATGATGGTCCATGTAGAGAGGAGAGGTCGTCAGTAAGTGTTAGTGATGATGGTGCATGATGCTGGTCCATGTAGGGAGGAGAGGTCATCAGTAAGTGTTAGTGATGCTTGTCCATGTAGAGAGGAGAGGTCATCAGTAAGTGTTAGTGATGCTTGTCCATGTAGAGAGGAGAGGTCGTCAGTAAGTGTTAGTGATGATGGTGCATGATGCTGGTCCATGTAGGGAGGAGAGGTCATCAGTAAGTGTTAGTGATGATGGTCCATGTAGAGAGGAGAAGTCATCAGTAAGTGTTAGTGATGATGGTCCATGTAGAGAGGAGAGGTCATCAGTAAGTGTTAGTGATGCTGGTCCATGTAGGGAGGAGAGGTCATCAGTAAGTGTTAGTGATGCTTGTCCATGTAGAGAGGAGAGGTCATCAGTAAGTGTTAGTGATGCTTGTCCATGTAGAGAGGAGAGGTCATCAGTAAGTGTTAGTGATGATGGTGCATGATGCTGGTCCATGAAGAGAGGAGAGGTCATCAGTAAGTGTTAGTGATGCTTGTCCATGTAGAGAGGAGAGGTCATCAGTAAGTGTTAGTGATGATGGTGCATGATGCTGGTCCATGTAGAGAGGAGAGGTCATCAGTAAGTGTTAGTGATGATGGTCCATGTAGAGAGGAGAGGTCATCAGTAAGTGTTAGTGATGATGGTGCATGATGCTGGTCCATGTAGAGAGGAGAGATCGTCAGTAAGTGATGATGGTCCATGTAGAGAGGAGAGGTCGTCAGTAAGTGTTAGTGATGATGGTCCATGTAGAGAGGAGAGGTCGTCAGTAAGTGTTAGTGATGATGGTCCATGTAGAGAGGAGAGGTCGTCAGTAAGTGTTAGTGATGATGGTGCATGATGCTGGTCCATGTAGAGAGGAGAGATCGTCAGTAAGTGATGGTGCATGACGATGGTCCATGTAGAGAGGAGAGGTCGTCAGTAAGTGTTAGTGATGCTTGTCCATGTAGAGAGGAGAGGTCGTCAGTAAGTGTTAGTGATGATGGTGCATGTAGAGAGGAGAGGTCGTCAGTAAGTGTTAGTGATGCTTGTCCATGTAGAGAGGAGAGGTCATCAGTAAGTGTTAGTGATGATGGTGCATGATGCTGGTCCATGTAGAGAGGAGAGATCGTCAGTAAGTGATGGTGCATGACGATGGTCCATGTAGAGAGGAGAGGTCGTCAGTAAGTGTTAGTGATGATGGTCCATGTACAGAGGAGAGGTCATCAGTAAGTGTTAGTGATGATGGTGCATGATGCTTGTCCATGTAGAGAGGAGAGGTCGTCAGTAAGTGATGATGGTCCATGTAGAGAGGAGAGGTCATCAGTAAGTGATGATGGTCCATGTAGAGAGGAGAGGTCGTCAGTAAGTGATGATGGTCCATGTAGAGAGGAGAAGTCGTCAGTAAGTGTTAGTGATGATGGTCCATGTAGAGAGGAGAGGTCGTCAGTAAGTGTTAGTGATGCTGGTCCATGTAGAGAGGAGAGGTCGTCAGTAAGTGTTAGTGATGATGGTCCATGTAGAGAGGAGAGGTCATCAGTAAGTGTTAGTGATGATGGTCCATGTAGAGAGGAGAGGTCGTCAGTAAGTGATGATGGTCCATGTAGAGAGAAGAGGTCGTCAGTAAGTGTTAGTGATGATGGTCCATGTAGAGAGGAGAGGTCGTCAGTAAGTGTTAGTGATGATGGTCCATGTAGAGAGGAGAGGTCGTCAGTAAGTGTTAGTGATGATGGTCCATGTAGAGAGGAGAGGTCGTCAGTAAGTGTTAGTGATGATGGTCCATGTAGAGAGGAGAGGTCGTCAGTAAGTGTTAGTGATGATGGTCCATGTAGAGAGGAGAGGTCATCAGTAAGTGTTAGTGATGATGGTCCATGTAGAGAGGAGAGGTCGTCAGTAAGTGTTAGTGATGATGGTCTATGTAGAGAGGAGAGGTCGTCAGTAAGTGTTAGTGATGATGATGCATGAGCTGTCACCTTATTCCTTCTTCTCCTTTTTTTTTTTCAAGGGAGCGTGAGGTCATTTTGTCAAACTGTTACACTATGATCATTGAAAACTGTAATGCTCTTCATTATTGAGGGGAAAGCTCTGAAATAACCATCAACTCAGCTTACAATGAGGTTCAGTCCCTTTGTAACCTCACCTCACCATTTTCCTTTTGTACAGTCATTACAAGTTACCTGCCACAACAAACCAACAACTAGTCGCAGAGAAGCAGCCACACCAAAGCCCTCAAACGTACTCTGATAGCATTGTCATGGCTGCTAACTTCATGTTTTTAGTACAGATATTTCAAAGGAGATGTCACCCTGTGCCTACAGTAAGCTAGCTCCCTTTTTAAATGGTCACAGACCAGGTTTAAAGTTACATTTTGGCTAATATTAGACTCACACAACTAAAGAAATGCATTTGAAAATAGCCCTCAGTTAGCGTGAATGAAGCATTTGGTACCTTTTTGTCCCATTGTGATCTGGACCTCAGAAGCACTGAAAAATTTCTGTGGCAATCGCTGTACAAACTACAGGGAAACAACTCCACAATTTGGTGCTGTGCCTCTACTTAACAACAAAATCGTTGATCTGACCTGTGACTTGCTGCACTGCGGTGACTGTTCAGATGGCACTTCACTTGCGGTGACTGATGATAAGTGACTCAGCGAGCTATTCACTGAGATGGTGGGCGAGGGTTTGCGTTGTCTGCCTTCAGCAGACTTTGTTGGGGATAAGCTACTTTGGCTGGGGCTGCCCATGGTCTGGATATCTGTCTCTTTTCATCACAATAATCATAAGGTTAACTTAAATAACAACAACCATGACAATCATCCTCATAACTTATATTATCCCCTATTACCTATCACAGGGTGGAGAACAACTAAATCAAGAAATCTCTTAAATCCGGCCGGGGCCCAGGGGCCGCCTTAGGCCCCGGTGGGGTCCAGGGGCAAAGCCCTGTAGGTAATGAATGTATGCAATTTTGAAAGTAATTTAGGGCCTCTCCTGAAAGCAAAACGCATAAAGTAAACATGAATAGAAACAACAACAACAAAAAAGTTTTATGCACATGCCTTTCAAAAAAGTTAAGAATCTTGATTTGTAGGCCTAACAAAGTTTGAGATCTACCACTGTTACACACAAACTCCACATTTCCAATGCAATAGGCTTCTTCAGCTTTTGTCACTTAAGCACCACCTCAGCTTCTCACAATTACAGGAAAGTTATAATTTTAAAACCACATATCTGATATCAATTCTTAGTTTGTCATCTGATTTCAAAAGACTGCTAAGACATTGAAAAGAATCGCTGAAGCGTAACACAAAGGAAGGAGGACGCGCGCGCTTTATAGGCTACTATTCCCAGTCGTGGTCGCCTGATTTTGTTTTCTTGCTCATAGTAGGCCTATATAGTAGGCCTTAAAGCATAGCTCTGTATAAAAGTCGCGGGCGGGCGCTTTCTCTGAACGCATTGAATGACCGACAAAATAACTTGGATGCTGCGCGGAGGTGTTCTGCAAAAAATATATCGGACAAAAAATAAAAATCTCGGAACTCAATATTTTTTTTCTCAGAAATGCAAATTCCTTCCGCGGAAATCTGTGGATCCCAGGAAAATTCTCCACCCTGCTATCATCTTATACAAGTCAAGTGCCTTTATCACTGCAAAAAGGAAAGATGCCAAAAATGTGAAGGTGAATATGAGATGATGTCTGATTGCTATCAACATTTAACAAAACAAGACTATCGATTCTTCGTACAGGAGTGTGACCATTAACTACTACGCTGATGCAACCGCCACCAAAACAATAACGTGCGTACATTACAATTAACCCCAGTGATTGTGACCTTTGAAAAGAGCAAAGGTGAAGGACACAAGAGGCTGAGTGATGGTGAAAGTCTATGCATGGTAAAAACTACAAGGGCCAAGCCCGTATGACTCATTTGCTCCTTGTGGAACTTGCAATCTTTAACATAAAAATGAGTGCCCAGGAAAAACTAAACGAAACAGTGGCATTAACTCACTCCCTGCGATCGCAGTGATCTCCTGCCCATCGCTTCTCCACGACCCACTGCGATTGAAGTTTTCAACTGTGATGTTTGTATTGCTTCAATGAGGTCAATTTTTGTACGAAACTAAAGTTCTAGCTTTCAAATGTGTTCTATTGCCCACTGTTTCTTAAATGTTCTTCAGCTGTAGAATGACGCAGCACAGTTTATTTGTGTAATCACTAGCTTTGTGTGATTTGTGCCAACCAAAATGGCGTCATCTATTTCGACAACAAAATAGGATCATTTATACTCTCCATGTAAATCAGGTATTTTCCACTTGAAACATTTCAACATTTGCACTATAGTGTACCAATATGTCAACAATAACCCTTGAAATGTTCATGTTTTTTGTGGAATATTTGATTTGTAATGAATATTTTGTTAGTAAATAGTCCAAATGGTCAGCATACAGAGAAAGGTGTAGAACAAAATGGCCAAGTAGGGAGTCATCTAATATGCAAAGTAATATTAGCATTGGTCTTTCAATGTTCTTGATCCTGAATTGACCTTGACCTCCGGCTCCAAATACACATGTATAATCAAATAAAATACAGCAAAAGTTGTTACACCAAAAAAATGACATTCAGACGATACTGACTGTTACACTTGTTTGGTGTTTTTCTATCAGTAGTTGATCAAGCCCCAAAGCTGAAATACTGATAAGTGTAACTCAGATTCATTTATCCACGCAACCTGTTCACTCATCAACAAGGCACGGAGTCGTCGTATGAAGTTTCCCAACTTTATTCAGCGTACATCAACAACTGCATACAATCGCTCAATCATTTTTTACTTTCCAACTTTCAACCCAGTGCATCAATTAGATAGTTTTTTTAGACTCCAGATTATGTCAGAACATTCCAGAGCGACGGGTTACAACCAATCAAACTAAATTTCATCATCACTGTCTTACGTCATACAACATTCTTCATCGTAAGAGAATCTCTCAGCTTATAGTGGATCTATCTAGACTCTTCGATCGATAATAAACATGCAACTCTAGAGAATTCTCCAATAATATCGACCAACGAAAATTATCAACATTATACAAAGCTTCTTCTAACAACAACGCAAAATCTAATCAAAGGTAAATACACTCTGTTATTGAATGTTTTGCGAAACAAAACGATCAGATCTATCGTGTGAGTCACACACACCATCGTTCGCATTTCAACGTAACACTGACCTTTATAATTACTTAACCTTGGCATGACCTTGACCTTTATGTGACCTCTGATCAAATAATCCAATGTTCTTGCATACTATGGGTTAAATTTACAGCCACTGCACTGTACGATGAGAAATTTTTGAATGTTTTTGTAAGGCTAAATACTTGGGCTTAAAATGATCGTGACCTTCAATATCAACGCAAAAACGAAACATATCTGAAAGCTCAATCTATTATCTCTAAAAAGAACAAGTTTGGACTTTATATCTCTGACTGTTTATGGGCAAGGTCACTTCAAAGTATCTATATTCGGATCTAGTTTGACCAAATTTGCATAGTATGTGCGTCTTATAGATATCTATCATGCCTCAAACAAGCATTAGTTCAACATTTGTTTATCTCTGTGACCTTGACCTTGAAGTGAAGTTATTCATCCACTTTTCACTTTCAACGTCTTATATTACAGATATAAACAATCCTACCCAGTTTGTGGTTGCGATACATGAAATAGAGTACTTAGCAACTTTACAAGTTTTGCACAGGTTGAGGGCAGACGGCGTCGGCAGACAGACAATGCCCCACTCCCGCCTTCCTTCCCTCCCTCATATCCCCTTCCTAAATGTTAATGCCATTTTTGGACTATTTAGGACTCATCAAGTGTAGAACACGAAGTCCGACAGACCATCACACAAGCCATTGGACAACACGATGACCTGCTCACAGTAGTGAAGAAACAGAAACTTTGATGGTTTGGCCACGTCACCAGATCATCAGGCCTTGCAAAGACCATTCTGCAAGGCACAGTGCAAGGAGGTAGAAGAAGAGGGAGACCGAAAAAGAGGTGGGAGGACAACATTCGAGAATGGACTGGTTTGACACTGAGCGAAGCCATCAGGGCTGCTGAGGACAGAGAAAGATCGAGTATGCTGGTTAAACGATCAGCTGTGGTGCCCCTACGACCTCCGGGTTACGAGACAGGATAGGATAGGATAGGACTCATCTCACGTGCCATCCTGGTCGCTTACTCGGCCATAAACCATGTGAGCGCGAGCCAAACCTATTGCATATAGAATTGCTGCTAGAGCAATCAGAAAAACACATACCCATATTAAAATAGCAAAATCTTTTGACTCCCTAAAATTTTTTCGATCTCTGTTAACATATTCTAAAAGAAAAATGATTTTGCTAAACAACGACACAAACACAACTATTTTTTAAATAAAATGTGTCGCTTGTATGTCTGTTTAAAATTAAATGGAAAATCGAACACTTTGCAAGCTTGTATACATTCACATGCAAATACAGCTTTTTTAAAACAACGCTGCTCAAAATCCTTACTTTTGCCAACAACAAGCTACCACTGTTGTGAAAGCCACGCATGTCTGCTTGCTTTAACAACCACTAGTTTTGTTGCAACCTCTGTTATAAAGGAAAAAGAAGACCGTAAAGTACACTATCCTTTGATGCTCTGTAAGCCAGAAGTGGTCACATTGAAAACATGACTGCATCTTGATACGTTATCACTTCATTTATGACATTACATTACATGGTTATTGCTTTAGGTCCAGCGGACTCTTCCGAGCCAAATCAGGACCAGAGAAGTGAAAGAGGATTCAACCCTGATCCGCATAAAAGGTCTGCCGAAACAACCCTAGTGGTAACACTGAAGGCAATCTACCAGCCGGTCACTTTACAATAAAGACATCCCACGCAGGGGACGCTGAGGCTATATTCTAATTTATCGAACCCCCGTTTACAAAAACAAAATAGAATACAAACATCATTATACAATATCAACAAAACACATACATATAAAATGCCTACATTGCTAAATAATAACATCATAGGAAGCTCCAGTGACCACCTGGCAGAAAGCGTCCAATATTCCCAAGCTGATCCAACAGACCTCACACACAAATAAGGAATCTTGTCCCGTAAGAGTTTTCAAGAAAAAAGGTAGGTGACTGGTCTAGCGAAGAAAAAGATAGTATAGTAGATTGATAGAACAGAGTAAGAATGAGAAAAGAGTAAGGAGAAAGACAGCAGCAGTGGGAATTTAAAGCACTACATTTACAGAAAGTGGGAATACTATTTATACTGAAACCCCCGGTACCCCCACGGGGGGCTTCATTTATGAAGAGGATTTGGATGGAACAGTATTGTAATAGTATATCAGATTCCTTCCTCCAACCCAAATTCTCCTCGTCCACTCCCACGCATCAGTTTTGGGGAGTTTAAGCATAACCTAAACTGTTAACCCTAACCACATTTTCTATGTCAAACTTGGACTCAAATTAAGTAATGTCTATAGTGTGGACAATAGGTTGACTGGATCTGTCCATGAAACAAAAGCACCGACCACCCAAATTAGCTGTGTTATTCCACCCTGGAACTTGACTATTGTCCTCTGTTATTGTTTTAATGGGATGGCACGCGCATGCCATCGGCCAAACCATTGCGCTCGCTCTACTACAGCAGTCATAAAACACACCCACTATCGTTAAAATAATAATAACTCTTTACTTTTTTCAATTTTTAATTGCTGTAAACATATTCGGAAAGAAAAATGTGTTTTGTTCAAAACAAACTACTGTAATTTATAAAGCACTAAACTTATTGTTTGCTCTAAACGCCTACATGTATCTACAAACAAACTGGCAAGTTAGCAATAATAAATACATGTACTAAAATACAAAGCGTAAACATACAGGTGGCTTAGCATTTCAGCAAATGATCTCCAAACCCAACTAGGACACAGCCCGCTGACTGACAGCCTGTTTACGTTAGGAGCAACGTTACTGAGATAACGACCTGCAGCATCCCATTTCCAACTGCTATCTTCGCTCCTAAATCAATTTTATCTACTAAAACCGTGTCTTGTACACACCACATCACACACGCACACACAGGGCGAGAGAGAGAGATTCAAATAAACCACACACAGGAAAATGACTGAAACAAACGGTGATATCTTCCTTCAAATGGAGGTTGCACTGAAACTAATTATACAAGTACCAAGCATCACCTTTTCTCTACACATAGTGCAAAGTCACATTCACTCGCTAGAGAGCAAAATGTAAACCAACTAAAAGCCGATTTTAAATATATGATATATAAGGGCAACCTCATGACCCTTGCCGGCCTAACGTTACCGAAAAATGGCGGCGTACTCAGACTGCAGCTAAGGAGAAACTTTTAGCGTTATAGCCTGCAGCGGTGCTCGCACAAATTACCAAAAATTGGGTAAACATTTTTTTTACTTTTTATTGGGGGGTGAGTAGATAGATTCACATTACTCTGCATGTGAGTCAATAACCAAAATCGGTTTAGTCATGCTGGAGAATCTCTGCAAAAATGTTATTTTTGGGTGAGTACATAAGCCTGGCATCGCTGCAGGCATGTGAGAGAAAAGTCAATCTTGCCTTGTTCAGTGGTGGTGGACAGTTGCCACGGAGCTCGTATCTTAGTCATGGGCGGGATGGAGGTAAGGCTGCTGGACACACCTAGGTCACAACTCTTCCCAACCGCCTCCGCTTTCTTGCCCAGCAGGCTGTACAAACAACAAATAATGGCCTTTTGCATCCTGACAATAGCGGTAAATATGTAACAAAGCAAGATGATTGTTACTGCCTGTGCATGAGCTAAATAACTCAGCTTTTAGCGCTTGACAAAAAAAAAGGTTGAGCAACCTTGGTTGTGGATCTCAGAATGTCAACCAAAAAAGAACCTTCCAGTGAAGACAAGCCACAAGGCACCATGCATACTAATACTGAGCACAGAGAAATTGCACTATACCACTGTTCAACACACACTAGATACATGTAGTCTGAAGTAACCAGATGTATGTTGTCTGAAGTAACCAGATGCCTGTTGTCTGAAGTAACCAGATACATGTTGTCTGAAGTAACCAGATACATGTAGTCTGAAGTAACCAGATGTATGTTGTCTGAAGTAACCAGATGTATGTTGTCTGAAGTAACCAGATGTATGTTGTCTGAAGTAACCAGATACTTGTTGTCTGAAATAACCAGATGTATGTTGTCTGAAGTAACCAGATGTATGTTGTCTGAAGTAACCAGATACATGTAGTCTGAAGTAACCAGATGTATGTTGTCTGAAGTAACCAGATGTATGTTGTCTGAAGTAACCAGATACCTGCTGTCTGAAGTAACCAGATACCTGTTGTCTGAAGTAACCAGATACCTGTTGTCTCAAGTAACCAGAAACCTGCTGTCTGAAGTAACCAAATACCTGTTGTCTAAGTAACCAGATACCTGTTGTCTGAAGTAACCAGATACCTGCTGTCTGAAGTAACCAAATACCTGTTATCTAAGTAACCAGATACCTGTTGTCTGAAGTAACCAGATACCTGCTGTCTGAAGTAACCAAATACCTGTTGTCTAAGTAACCAGATACCTGTTGTCTGAAGTAACCAGATACCTGCTGTCTGAAGTAACCAAATACCTGTTGTCTAAGTAACCAGATACCTGCTGTCTGAAGTAACCAAATACCTGTTGTCTAAGTAACCAGATACCTGCTGTCTGAAGTAACCAAATACCTGTTGTCTAAGTAACCAGATACCTGCTGACTGAAGTAACCAAATACCTGTTGTCTAAGTAACCAGATACCTGCTGTCTGAAGTAACCAAATACCTGTTGTCTAAGTAACCAGATACCTGCTGACTGAAGTAACCAAATACCTGTTGTCTAAGTAACCAGATACCTGCTGACTGAAGTAACCAAATACCTGTTGTCTAAGTAACCAGATACCTGCTGACTGAAGTAACCAAATACCTGTTGTCTAAGTAACCAGATACCTGCTGACTGAAGTAACCAAATACCTGTTGTCTAAGTAACCAGATACCTGCTGACTGAAGTAACCAAATACCTGTTGTCTAAGTAACCAGATACCTGCTGTCTGAAGTAACCAAATACCTGTTGTCTAAGTAACCAGATACCTGCTGACTGAAGTAACCAAATACCTGTTGTCTAAGTAACCAGATACCTGCTGTCTGAAGTAACCAAATACCTGTTGTCTAAGTAACCAGATACCTGCTGACTGAAGTAACCAAATACCTGTTGTCTAAGTAACCAGATACCTGCTGACTGAAGTAACCAAATACCTGTTGTCTAAGTAACCAGATACCTGCTGACTGAAGTAGTGGAGCCACAAGTTGTAGGACTAGGACAGCTTGGAGCAAATGTGTCCATTGTGGTACTGTTCCTTATGCTGCTGGCTGATGACTGTGGTGCCTGACTGTCGCCAGCCTTCGTCACCTGTTCATACATTTCTACATTATATTTTCCTTATAAATTCCACACACGCACACACACCTCCCATGTAAAACAAAACACAGTAGAACGTACATATCATACTTTATGGACTACACAGCAACATTTTTTCCTCTACTTTCCTCGTCTTCTAAAGAGCTGTGCATAATGTGTTGTTAAAATGTTTGTGAACAAAGTCAAGAATGATAACAGATACAGCTGAGAAAAAAGAGAGTGTGGGTCATAAGATGCTGCGCCTCCAGTATGGCTGACATTTGGGGGGTTTCACTGCTGGGGTGCATCTTATATTGTGTGGTCTTGTAGTGTGTAAAATACAGTAATTGTATTCCCTGCACCCCTCTCTCCTCCACACACAACAGACAGACACAATTAAACCATTCAATATCCCAAGTGTATTGATGCTGAAGCTAAATACACAAACAGAGGTGCCTACCCCCCAGTCTGACCATTTGTGTACTGGCTGAATCAAAAATGTGTATTTTGTGTAATGTCAGATTTCGCGCAACTCGCAACATTTGATCAAAGAATTATTGTCATTAAAACGGCCACATTCACAAAACATTAATCTATACTAATTCCAGCTCACCATTTTAATCCTCATGAAACAAAATAATATAGAATGCAACAAGTTATGGTCACAAATGCACATTAATATCATTTTTGTGTTGTATTTTACTCCATAACCCCCCAAAAGATCTTCATATTGTCGAACAATTAATTAATACGAATTATGAATATATAAAAATGCATCATTATTTTTGTTTATTCTGCTGAAACTGGCAAAACTTTTTGTTTTTTGAGCATACTAGAGTGTTCTGCATTTTGTTGTGTAAATACAGTGCCTTTTTATGCCCTTTGTATTAACTTTAGACACCTGAGCCACTTTTGGAAAAAAATGCGTTTGATTTTTAAGTGAGGGTTACCCACTTTAAACAGTTAAATGAGTGCCTTAATATTGACCGATTTTAACAATTTAATTTTTTTAAATCTTCTAAAGGTTTGTACTATATAATAAAAACAAAATAAAACATGCTGAACCAAAACAAAATTTTCGTCCGTAATACCTAATCTAAGTGTTGCTGAATGTCGTATGCACCGCTGTGAGCAATGCTTAACTCTTTGTTGCATGTGTTGCAGTGAGCATAATGAACTCCTTTCGAAGATTCAATTATTCCTAGAAAACGTTCACGCTTTTTGCTTACTTGCAACCTTAGCCCACTTTTCTTCAGACTCGCTCTCATTGTCACTCTCGTGTAAATGCTTTCTTGTTAGATAGATGTGGACGCCATATTGTTAGACAGAAATAGCACCTCCCGCGCAGGCTCGCTTTGCTTCGTAGACAGATCGGCAGCGAAACGCCTCATCTTATTTTTCTACGTAGATACTCGCTTTGCTAGCCAAATAAAACGCACGGCATGTTTAGCAGCTTCCACAATGGCGGATACAAAGTCTCGCACTACCTCTCATGCACGAGATTTTACTTTCGCGCATGCGCTCTATGGTCAGCAAGTAAAGCAAATAGCAGATCGGAACATAATATAAAATCAGTGCGAAAAATTTTTTTTTTTGGGTACTGCGTATTTTAAAGAAATTGCTCGTATTGTCATATTTTATGTTGAAAATTTGTAAAAATACGCGCTAACACATACGGTAGGCACCTCTGCATAAAGCAGGGAAGCTACCGTCACTCTTCGTTGCTTGGATGGCAGTTGGTTGTATATTGTGGATGCACAGCTCACGTTGGAGAAGGAGGAGTATCTGGAGGAGGCAGAGCTATCAGGATTGCTGCTGGGGTCAACCTTGACTGCTATCTGCTGTAGTACCCTGTCTGCTGCCATTGTTGCAACACCAAATACAATACTGTGGCATTAAAAAAAAAAAATTATTACAACACTAACTATAGGGTACTGGAACATTAAAGACCCATTATTACAACACTAATTAGGTTATTATGCCATTAAAGACCCATTATTACAACACTAACGGTAGTTATTGTGCCATTAAAATCCCATTATTACAACACAGACTAGGTTATTGTGCCGTTAAAGATCCATTATTACAACACTAACTAGATATCAGCACCGTTAACAACCCATTATTACAACATTAACTAGGTTACTGCACCGTTAAAGATCCATTATTACAACACTAACTAGGTTATTGTGCCATGAAAGACCCATTATAACAACACTAACTAGATAACAGCACTGTTAATTCAGAAGGTATATGTGGATAGTTTGGTGTTCAATCTATTAATCTATAGTGTGGTGAGACTATAGTGTGGCAAGACTATAGTGTGGTGAGACTATAGTGTGGTGAGACTATAGTGTGGAGACTATAGTGTAGTGAGACTATAGTGTGGTGAGACTATAGTGTAGTAAGACTATAGTGTAGTGAAACTATAGTGTGGTGAGACTATAGTGTGGTGAGACTATAGTGTGGAGACTATAGTGTAGTGAGACTATAGTGTGGTGAGACTATAGTGTAGTGAGACTATAGTGTGGTGAGACTATAGTGTAGTAAGACTATAGTGTGGTGAGACTATAGTGTGGTGAGACTATAGTGTGGAGACTATAGTGTGGTGAGACTATAGTGTGGTGAGACTATAGTGTGGTGAGACTATAGTGTGGAGACTATAGTGTAGTAAGACTATATTGTGGTAAGACTATAGTGTGGTGAGACTATAGTGTGGTGAGACTATAGTGTAGTAAGACTATAGTGTGGTAAGACTATAGTGTAGTGAGACTATAGTGTAGTAAGACTATAGTGTAATAAGACTATAGTGTAGTGAGACTATAGTGTAGTAAGACTATAGTGTAGTAAGACTATAGTGTGGTGAGACTATAGTGTGGTGAGACTATATTGTGGAGACTATAGTGTAGTGAGACTATAGTGTGGTGAGACTATAGTGTAGTAAGACTATAGTGTGGTGAGACTATAGTGTGGTGAGACTATAGTGTGGAGACTATAGTGTGGTGAGACTATAGTGTGGTGAGACTATAGTGTGGTGAGACTATAGTGTGGAGACTATAGTGTAGCAAGACTATATTGTGGTAAGACTATAGTGTGGTGAGACTATAGTGTGGTGAGACTATAATGTAGTAAGACTATAGTGTGGTAAGACTATAGTGTAGTGAGACTATATGGTAGTAAGACTATAGTGTGGTAATACTATAGTGTAGTGAGACTATAGTGTAGTAAGACTATAGTGTAGTAAGACTATAGTGTGGTGAGACTATAGTGTGGTGAGACTATAGTGTGGTGAGACTATAGTGTAGTGAGACTATAGTGTGGTGAGACTAAAGTGTAGTGAGACTATAGTGTGGTAAGACTATAGTGTGGTGAGACTATAGTGTGGTGAGACTATAGTGTGGTGAGACTATAGTGTGGTGAGACTAAAGTGTAGTGAGACTATAGTGTGGTAAGACTATAGTGTGGTGAGACTATAGTGTGGTGAGACTATAGTGTAGTGAGACTATAGTGTGGTGAGACTATAGTGTAATGAGACTCTGGTGTGGTGAGACTATAGGTGATACAGCTATAGTGTGGTGAGACTATAGGTGATACAGCTATAGTGTGGTGAGACTATAGTGTGGTGAGACTATAGTGTGGTGAGACTATAGGTGATACAGCTATAGTGTGGTGAGACTATAGTGTGTTGAGACTATAGTATGGTGAGACTATAGTATGGTGAGACTATAGTATGGTGAGACTATAGTGTGGTGAGACTATAGTGTGTTGAGACTATAGTATGGTGAGACTATAGTATGGTGAGACTATAGTATGGTGAGACTCTAGTGTGATGAGACTTTAGTGTGGTGAGACTATAGGTGATACAGCTATAATGTTTTGAGACTATAGTGTGGTGAGACTATAGTGTGGTGAGACTATAGTGTGGTGAGACTCTAGTGTAGTGAGACTCTAGTGTGGTGAGACTATAGGTGATACAGCTATAGTGTTTTGAGACTATAGTGTGGTGAGACTATAGGTGATACAGCTATAGTGTAGTGAGACTATAGTGTAGTGAGACTATAGTGTGGTGAGACTATAGATGATACAGCTATAGTGTGGTGAGACTATAGTGTAGTGAGACTCTAGTGTGGTGAGACTATAGGTGATACAGCTATAGTGTGGTGAGACTATAGTGTAGTGAGACTATAGTGTGGTGAGACTATAGTGTGGTGAGACTATAGTGTGGAGACTATAGTGTGGTGAGACTATAGTGTGGAGATACTATAGGTGATACAGCTATAGTGTGGTGAGACTATAGTGTAGTGAGACAATAGTGTGGTGAGACTATAGTGTGGAGACTATAGTGTGGAGACTATAGTGTGGTGAGACTATAGTGTGGAGATACTATAGGTGATACAGCTATAGTGTGGTGAGACTATAGTGTGGTGAGACTATAGTTGATACAGCTATAGTGTGGTGAGACTATAGTGTAGTGAGACTATAGTGTGGTGAGACTATAGTTGATACAGCTATAGTGTGGTGAGACTATAGTGTAGTGAGAATATAGTGTGGTGAGACTATAGTGTGGTGAGACTATAGGTGATACAACACTGGACCACAAAGGGGTGATGAGGAATTGTACTGTGTGTGGACAATAGGCCGCTGTCCACTAAACAAGCCACCTCCACGCTGGCAGTGTCAGAGATCCATCCAGCATAGTCTGTGTGTAGGGCTATGCCGTCAGCAGCCTTTGGCACTCAACATTGGGGTCAGTGTCACTGTTGGGCCCACTACCTGTCTAAACCTTAGTAACAGGCCCATACAAACAAAAGGTGTATTGTTGGCGACACATCACCTGCAACGGATACTCTGTTGCTGTGACACAGCTCTGACTCTTGCTGCTGGTTGATGTAGGGACGAACGGTCGACTGACGAAAAGTACCTGCCACTTGTGGACGCTCCCCTGGGTCGACCACTGTGAACAGATACACACCCATACACACTTCCATAACTTTTATTATAACCAAAACCATTAACTTTAACAAAGCTACAATGAATTCAGGACAATTCATGAAATAATTAATGGTAACATGTTTAGCACTATGTCACGCTACGCAGTTTGCAGTCGCGCGCCTATGTATATAGTTTAATCATCAGCCTGTACATAGAGGTTAAAAGTTACGGTAGTCAAGGGGAGAGAATCAGAATAAATTAATTAAGTTTATAATTAATAGAAGTAGCGAATGATTTGCGCCCGTGCGGAACGCACTATGTTAGAAAACAGCATAGTTGGCTATTTTGTTATTGAGAAGATTAATTGCTGCCATGCGATTTTCTATGTGTGAAATGCGTGCTCTAATCGCGAACGGTGTAGGGAATGAATTATAATTAGAACGAGTATATTCTAGAAGATTCTTAGCTAATCGTATAAAACCCCTTGCACTGTATATTTTGATAGGAGCAGTAACAGTTGCATATCGCTTTTGTAGCCAGAATCAACAGATCCAAGTTGGGTCAAGGTGCCAGTTAGTGACTTTGTCTGTGGGTCGTACAGATCAGACCGTCAACGAAAAAGAGCCTATTATCGGAAGAGGAGGATTGTTTTGGGAACACTTTGGAAGTGTTTGTTTAACTAAAACTGTTCTAAGCTGTTTAGAATACCTACTGTGTATTCTCAGTGAAATCTGAGTTATCTACGTATAACGTCGGGTGACCTGTGACTCCGTCTAGGATTTCTTCTGCCTGTATTATCACCTTGCCTAACCATCTGTGCCTGTGTGTTTGTCCAGTCATTTTGTGTGTCTTTGTCAACAGGCCAGAGGATCCACTGGTAGCCGTAAGTTATTTACCTCAATTTCTCAGTTGGCCATAGCGTTCGGGGGTTTGGGTTATGCATGCAGTGTGAATGGATAGTTAATTACGTTTTTTTAATTCTATTTTGTGTTTCATACTGTTTGCTGCATAAATACCTAGCAATAGAGAGAGAGAGAGAATTTTCTAAAATGTATTATAAATTAAATAATTATAAATTGATATAAAAGAATTCGCTGTTATGTAGCGAAAAGATGACAGAAAGGAGGTGATTGTGAATGTATATGTGCGATGACGGGGAGGATGAGTAAGGATGTTGAAAGGGAGACAACCATTCCGGTAGCGGGATGCTTGTGCAGTATATTGTAATATAATTATTAATGGTTGCGTATTTTTGTATGTATTGTTGTAGATGTACCACAAAAACCAAAACCCTAGAGCAGATCATTGATGGTGTGCTGAAACCTTGCTGGTGTGAAGCTTGTGTGCCACGGCCTATTACGCCAGTGTTACCGTGTGTCAACCTCGGTTGCGAAGGTTGTGGTATTCGCCCAGGGAATTTTATTTCGTTTATAAAGCACACGCACACACACTCCACCATACACAACAAATAACTATAACCATTGATAGACAATTGTGAGGAATAATAATTGTTTTACATGTGATAAATTATAAATTACAGCACACTGAAATATATTTAATCTGAATTGACTGATAAACGTTGTTGTGTAATATTACCTACTAGATTAAGTAACCCTGTGATTGTATAGTTTTGTCTGGGGGAATTATTTCGCCAGACATTAATTAATTAATAATTTAGATTAATTTCTTACAAATTCTATTTTGCTTAAAGGATAAATTTTCTTATTCATTTTATATAATATAAAAGACTTGTTGTATCTATTTAAAATTTAAGTGGAACAAAGTTTGAATATTTGTAAAGATTTAAAGCAGTTGCTTACTGTGTATTTACTTCGTTGTCAGTAAGCTGTTTCAGCCATAATTATTATAAATTCTTTTGTACATTTTGTAGTTAGACATTTTTCATTTTGATTTAATTATCATTATTATTTTGAGCGAATTGTTTATGTATTAGTTTGGGGTTTTATTAGTGGGATTGAGGGTTGTTTGGTTGGGAAGTGGGATAAAGGGAGTTAATTTTTAGTGCGAATGAGTGAGTGAAATAAAGAAATTGTCTTGTTACTGATGGTTTTGTCTTTTAGAGTTTATTTAGGTGTCGGGTTTTTTTCTCGTGTGAAAGAGCACACATGTCGAACCTCTGTTGAGGCAGTTGGGACGTGACATTTTGGTGGCAGCGGTGGGATAGATCTAGGATAGGTTAGGGGGAAGTAGTTAGGGTAGATTTATGTGTTATTTGTTATTTGTTTAGATACCGGAAGTCAGTGTTTGTTTCTTTGTCGTCTTGTGTGTCGGATGAGTGGCCAGTGGGTGGTTGGTCGGGAGTGAGGTTGCGCTGCGCAAAAGGGTTCACACCCCGAGCGTGTGTGCACAAACGGGGGGTTGAGGTAAACAACTTTGTCGTCGAGGCCTAGACGATAAGGGACTTCTCCGGCTCCTGTTACTGTTTACTTGTCATTTGTTCGACTGTTTGTATATGTGTTAATTGTTATTTGTTTTATTTGTTATTCACCCATTTTTTTCCCATTTTCATTCTTAGTCCGCGACTGTATGCTGACAAGGGCTGCGACTCGTAGAGCAGCTGAGCAAGCGCGAGCGATGGACCAGTACACGGAGGCCGACGCAGCCGCTTCGCGTCGGGAACCGATGGACGAGGAAACCACAGTGAGTACGCCTTTTACTCATAGTACTCGCATGGCAGCTGATCTTACTCCTACTGCAGTTAAGGCCGGTGCAGGAACAAGTAGCGTTGGCATGGAGGTATACCTTAGATACAAGGAGCTAGGCGCTAGCATGGGGCTGAAGGGAGCAGGTCTAGCCAGTTTTGTAGTAGATGGGGCGAAGAGGGAGCAGGAGGCTGCTAGACTGGCGGAAGAGACTGCTAGATTAGCAAAGGAGACGGCGAGGCTCGAGAGGAAGATGGAACGCGAGGAGAAGAACAGAGCAGCGGAGTTAGCCCTGATGGAAAGAAGGCTGGAGCAAGAGCGCAAAGATAAGGCTAGAGAACTAAAGCTCTTAGAAAAGAAAATAGACTCCGAACGAGAGAATGTCGAGTTGCGTCTGCAAGAAGAGCGTGCAGCTAGAGAGCAGGCCCGGGAAGACGATAGAGAAAGGCTCAGAGCGCAGTTGGAGCAGGAGAAAGAACTAGAAGCCCAACGTAGGAGGGATAGAGTTCAGCCTGATAGCTACAAGATCAAGGTCCAACCATTTGATGGTAAAGAGGATATTGAGAGCTACCTTCAGCACTTTGAGCAAATAGCTAGAACTCAGAAATGGAGGGAAGAGACGTGGTCGGCTAGGTTGTCACCGTTGCTGTCAGGGGAGGCAAGAGAGACTTATCTGAAGTTAACTCCAGAGCAGATAGTCGATTTCGAAGTGGTCAGGGGGGCTCTTCTGAAACGTTTTAGGAGAGATGCTGACTACTACCGCAAGCAGTTCAGGGGGAGTAGGAAAGAAGGCACAGAGACTTTTCCGCAGTACTTGAGTAGAGTACAAGTCTTAGTGAAGAGATGGTTTTCTTTGGCTAAGAAAGATATAGATGATGCGGGCGTAGTGCTTGATGTCTTTCTGACTGAACAGTTGTTGTCAGTGATGAACCCTGAGTTAGAGCTGTTTGTGAGGGAGAGGCAGCCTGAGAACGGCGAGCAAGCAGCTGAGATTGCCCAGTTACATGTAGATGCGAAACGGACAGTGAGTAACAGACCAGTGTTCGGTAGCGTGCCATACAAGGGGGGTAATCGTGCTGTCAGTCAACCCGTAGGGGCAGCGAGGAGTGGTCCTAGTGGCAACAAGGGTGAAGAGGATAAGAGGAGGGAACCTAGTGGGGAGAAACGCCCTGTGAAGTGTTTCAGGTGCGGGAAGCTAGGTCACGTAGCGAAGGAGTGCCGTAGTCCGAAACAGTTGCTACGTATCACTGTCAGTCCGGATTCAGGACCGATTCACTCGGAAATGACTAAGGCTAGCTTTAGTACCATTCAGCCGTACAACCCGTGGAGCATGGGAACAGTCAGAGGTCAGCCTGTGAAAATTCTGAGAGATACTGGTGCCGAGGTGGGGGCAGTAGCAGCCAAGTGGGTGCGTCCTGAGGATATGACAGGTAGAGAGATCGAGGTCATGTTTGCTGATCAGGTCAAGTCAGGGAAGTATCCTACAGCGTACGTAGAAGTAGACTCAGCTTTTGTGAAGGGTACAGTAGAATTGATCGTCATCGAGCAAGTTGTACCTGATGTGATTCTAGGCAACTGGGTTACCTTCAAGGGAGGCTATCGAAGTCCCGTGGCTGTAGATGGGTTAGAGTGTGCGATAGCCGCCGTTCAGACCAGGGCACAGGCCAAGGCAGAAGGGAAGCAGGAGAAAGCACTGCCGATCCCAAAGCCATTCCAACTCGATGTGACGCCCGATCAGTTGGCCAAGTTGCAGGAAGAAGATCCCACTTTAGCTAGAGCTAGAGAGTGCGAGAAACAGGGGACGAAACTCAAGTCAGGCAAAGCGATGGTTAGCTTCTGCAAAAAGAAGGGTATTTTGTATAGAGTGCACCATCAGGGGGAAGAAGAGCTGACGCAGCTAGTCGTGCCTAGCAAGCTCAGGGGAGAGGTGATGCGCCTGGCGCACGACCCTCCGATGGCCGGACACTTAGGTGGAAAGAGGACACGTGAGAGGATATGGGGGGTGTTCTATTGGCCAGGAATGTGCGGGGATGTTAGGCGATTCTGCGAATCATGTCCCGAATGCCAGAAAACAGTTCCCAGGGGTAGGGTAGCAAAAGTTCCGCTGCAGAAACTACCTCTAGTTGATGAACCGTTTCAGCGAGTTGCAGTTGATATCGTAGGGCCTATAAAACCTATGTCAGACAGAGGCAACCAATACATCTTAGTCATGGTAGACTACGCGACACGGTATCCTGAGGCCGTAGCACTGAAAGGCATAGAGGCTGAGAGAGTTGCCGAAGCATTGTGGGAGATCTGGACAAGAGTGGGAATTCCCAAAGAGATATTGACAGATCAAGGGACACAATTTATGTCAAACGTGATGACTGAAGTAAATAGACTTCTAGCAATCCATGGGAAGGCGACAACACCATACCATCCAATGTGCGACGGACTCGTGGAGCGTTTCAATGGTACACTCGTGTCGATGCTCAAGAAGCTGACGAAGGAGCAACCGAAAGCATGGGATAGGTACATACCAGCGCTGCTCTTCGCGTACAGGGAGGTACCTCAAGAGAGCACAGGTTTTTCCCCTTTTGAGCTACTGTATGGCAAGACAGTGAGGGGTCCCATGTCGGTTCTGAGAGATCTGTGGACGAAGGACAGTCAAGGAGAAGAAGTGAAGGTGGCTAGTCAGTATGTTGTGGACCTGCGAAATAGAATCGAGGAAACGTGCGCACTAGCGAAGGAAAGTCTGAAGAAAGCAGGCGAGAGGCAGAAAAGACACCACAAGAAAACGAAACCAAGAACGTTTCAAGCAGGGGACAGAGTGTTGCTTTTGTTGCCAACCAAGCACAACAAACTAGAAATGAGCTGGAGGGGGCCATACGAAGTCGTAAGTCGTCGAAACGAGTGCGATTATCAGCTTCGCATTGGGAACAAGGTGAGACTGTTTCACGCCAACTTACTGAAACTGTCCCATCAGAGAGTGCAAATTGCCACAGCTGTAGTAGTTGATGAAGCAGACGAATGGGAAGAGGTACCAACAGTCGAGGGCATACCCACCGTAGTGTTGAAACAGTCAGAGACGTTAGATGACGTGCACCTTGATGCAGATAGCCCGGAGATCCATGCAGGAATTAGGAGGCTATTAGTTCGTTACCCTGACATCCTGACTGACTTGCCTTTGCGCACCACGTTGGATGAGTGCGAAATACGACTGGATGACGACCGTCCAGTAAGGACAAAACAATACCCGTTACCTCATTCAAAGATGGAGACAGTCAAGGCAGAAGTTGAGACGATGCTAGCTATGGGGGTGATCGAGCGAGCAGCTTCACCGTTCAGTTCACCGATCGTTCTAGTAAAGAAGAAGGACGGAGCAGTCAGATTCTGCGTCGATTTCAGGAAACTCAATAGGCAGGTAATTTTCGACGCTGAGCCGATGCCAGACATAGATTATCTATTCAACAAACTCTCAAAGGCCAAGTACTTGAGCAAGATCGATTTGTCTAAGGGGTATTGGCAGATACCTATGAAGAGTGAAGATAAGTGCAAGACAGCTTTCACTACCAACGAGGGTCAATTCCAATGGTGCGTCATGCCCTTCGGACTGAAGACCGCTGGTGCAGTTTTTTCACGTATGATGCGCAAGATGTTGATGCCATTGAAGATGAAAGAAGTCGACAACTTCATGGACGATCTCATGGTAGCCACAGAAACTCTAGAGAGACATTTAGAGTGTTTAGACATCTTGTTTAAACGTCTGAGGGAAGTACAGTTAGCGGCGCGTCCGTCCAAATGCTACCTGGGATTCCGCAAGCTGGAGTATTTGGGACACATAGTGGGGGAAGGCAAAGTGCAGCCGGAACAAGGGAAGATGGACAAGATCCAGAATGCACCACGTCCCACTACCAAGAAACAGGTCAGGTCATTCCTTGGATTAGCAGGGTACTATCGGAAGTTTGTGCCGAATTTTGCTGCGATAGCGGTGCCGCTGACCGACTTAACCAAGGGAGGCAAATCAGGTCCCGTACAGTGGTCCGACGCTTGCGAAGTAGCGTTCCAGACGCTCAAAAACCGTATATGCTCCAAACCTGTATGTTGTATGCCAGACATGGAGAAACCATTAGTGCTACAGACTGACGCATCAGAGATTGGAATAGGGGCGATTCTGTGCCAGGACCAAGGTTTGGGTTTACAGCCAATCACATGTGCCAGCAAGAAGCTAAACCAAGCAGAGAGGAACTATTCCACCATAGAGAAGGAATGTTTAGCATTGGTGTGGGGCGTACAAAAGTTCAAGCAGTACCTGTATGATCGGACAGTCATTGTGCAGACCGACCACAGACCTTTGCAATACCTGCAGCAAGCAAAGACTACGAATTGTAGACTCATGAGGTGGGCACTTCAACTCCAACCTTTCGATCTGATAGTGGAGAGTATTCCAGGGAAGGAAAATGTACCAGCTGATTTCTTGAGCAGAACTGAGTAGCGTGGTTGTTAAGAACTAAAACTGTTAGTTTTCGTCTTGGTGGGGTGCTGTGTCACGCTACGCAGTTTGCAGTCGCGCGCCTATGTATATAGTTTAATCATCAGCCTGTACATAGAGGTTAAAAGTTACGGTAGTCAAGGGGAGAGAATCAGAATAAATTAATTAAGTTTATAATTAATAGAAGTAGCGAATGATTTGCGCCCGTGCGGAACGCACTATGTTAGAAAACAGCATAGTTGGCTATTTTGTTATTGAGAAGATTAATTGCTGCCATGCGATTTTCTATGTGTGAAATGCGTGCTCTAATCGCAAACGGTGTAGGGAATGAATTATAATTAGAACGAGTATATTCTAGAAGATTCTTAGCTAATCGTATAAAACCCCTTGCACTGTATATTTTGATAGGAGCAGTAACAGTTGCATATCGCTTTTGTAGCCAGAATCAACAGATCCAAGTTGGGTCAAGGTGCCAGTTAGTGACTTTGTCTGTGGGTCGTACAGATCAGACCGTCAACGAAAAAGAGCCTATTATCGGAAGAGGAGGATTGTTTTGGGAACACTTTGGAAGTGTTTGTTTAACTAAAACTGTTCTAAGCTGTTTAGAATACCTACTGTGTATTCTCAGTGAAATCTGAGTTATCTACGTATAACGTCGGGTGACCTGTGACTCCGTCTAGGATTTCTTCTGCCTGTATTATCACCTTGCCTAACCATCTGTGCCTGTGTGTTTGTCCAGTCATTTTGTGTGTCTTTGTCAACAGGCCAGAGGATCCACTGGTAGCCGTAAGTTATTTACCTCAATTTCTCAGTTGGCCATAGCGTTCGGGGGTTTGGGTTATGCATGCAGTGTGAATGGATAGTTAATTACGTTTTTTTAATTCTATTTTGTGTTTCATACTGTTTGCTGCATAAATACCTAGCAATAGAGAGAGAGAGAGAATTTTCTAAAATGTATTATAAATTAAATAATTATAAATTGATATAAAAGAATTCGCTGTTATGTAGCGAAAAGATGACAGAAAGGAGGTGATTGTGAATGTATATGTGCGATGACGGGGAGGATGAGTAAGGATGTTGAAAGGGAGACAACCATTCCGGTAGCGGGATGCTTGTGCAGTATATTGTAATATAATTATTAATGGTTGCGTATTTTTGTATGTATTGTTGTAGATGTACCACAAAAACCAAAACCCTAGAGCAGATCATTGATGGTGTGCTGAAACCTTGCTGGTGTGAAGCTTGTGTGCCACGGCCTATTACGCCAGTGTTACCGTGTGTCAACCTCGGTTGCGAAGGTTGTGGTATTCGCCCAGGGAATTTTATTTCGTTTATAAAGCACACGCACACACACTCCACCATACACAACAAATAACTATAACCATTGATAGACAATTGTGAGGAATAATAATTGTTTTACATGTGATAAATTATAAATTACAGCACACTGAAATATATTTAATCTGAATTGACTGATAAACGTTGTTGTGTAATATTACCTACTAGATTAAGTAACCCTGTGATTGTATAGTTTTGTCTGGGGGAATTATTTCGCCAGACATTAATTAATTAATAATTTAGATTAATTTCTTACAAATTCTATTTTGCTTAAAGGATAAATTTTCTTATTCATTTTATATAATATAAAAGACTTGTTGTATCTATTTAAAATTTAAGTGGAACAAAGTTTGAATATTTGTAAAGATTTAAAGCAGTTGCTTACTGTGTATTTACTTCGTTGTCAGTAAGCTGTTTCAGCCATAATTATTATAAATTCTTTTGTACATTTTGTAGTTAGACATTTTTCATTTTGATTTAATTATCATTATTATTTTGAGCGAATTGTTTATGTATTAGTTTGGGGTTTTATTAGTGGGATTGAGGGTTGTTTGGTTGGGAAGTGGGATAAAGGGAGTTAATTTTTAGTGCGAATGAGTGAGTGAAATAAAGAAATTGTCTTGTTACTGATGGTTTTGTCTTTTAGAGTTTATTTAGGTGTCGGGTTTTTTTCTCGTGTGAAAGAGCACACATGTCGAACCTCTGTTGAGGCAGTTGGGACGTGACACACTACATGTTGTAAAAGAACAGATGGTGACTTATTCAGCACTACATTTTATTAAATAATTGAAGGCAACTTCTTCAGTACTAAATGTTGTGACAGAACTGATGGTGACATGTTCGTTTTACCTTCCACCAGGTTTCGGCATGAGCCCAGCAGCACAGGTACTTCTTCAAGTGTCAGACATCGTAGCATGGCAGAGTGGGGCTGTTTGCCAGACTCGGACGGTTTCATGGGGATGCGCTCAAAAATCCGACAGATACCCTGAAAACATGATTATTACTATCACCCTGAAAACATGATTACTACTATCACCCTGAAAACATGATTACTACTATCACCCTGAAAACATGATTATTACTATCACCCTGAAAACAGGATTATTACTATCACCCTGAAAACATTATTATTACTATCAATGTCAGAACATTCCAAAGATGTCCAAAAACAGTCAAAGGTACAGTACTAGAACTTGAGTTTGTGTGACAAAAAGCTAACGGTGTCAATGGTCCAAACAGCGCACATCATGATCACTGTCTTGCCTAAGCTAAGTTGATCCATTATATAATAATCTGAAATAAAACAAGATTTATTTATTTTGGATTTTATTCATCATCTATAAGCAGGTAAAGTGTGGTCTATAAGCGGGTCAAGTGTGGTCTATAAGCGGGTCAAATGTGGGCTATAAGCGGGTCAAGTGTGGGCTGCCTTCTCAATATAAGTGAGGCGGCCACAAGAGCAGCGCCAGGGTGCGGTGTGGTAATGTAGGGTGAGGCGAACAAGAGCTGTAGTGCGTGCGGGGTGTATTGATGTTTCTAGGACTCACCCATCTAGAACATGAGTGTCAGGATCTTTGCAGTCCATGCAGTGGAATGTATGCCCATAGACATCGATTTATACTCTTATCCAAAGTAGGGGGGTGGTGGCCTGGATCTTAAAAAAGATAAATAACTAAATGAAAAATATACCCCCGGTTTGGCCACAATGTAGATCCACTTGCTGCGAGCGGCATCATTCTCCATGATGAATGTCCGTCTGTACAAAACCAGTTAGCCAACATCAACATACAACAACATTCTCCACGATGAATGTATATCTGTTCAAAAGCAGTCACCCAAAACAAACATGAAAATTCTCTATGATAGATGTACGTGTGTACAAAAGCAGTCACCCAACACCAACATACAACAACATTCTCCATGATGTATATATATATCTATTCAAAAACAGTCACCCAAAACAAACATGAAAATTCTCTATGATAGATGTACATCTGTACAAAAGCAGTCACCCAACATCAACATACAGCAACATTCTCCATGATGAATATATATCTATTCAAAAACAGTCACCCAAACAAACATGACATGACATGACATAACATGACATGACACAAGTATATCAACTAACAAGTTAGTATCTCCCTTCTATGTCTCTGTCGACGTGCGCGTACAACCGGTTGCTTCCCTTTACATTCTTTGCGCTCCATAGAGCGTCGTCGGCCTAAAATAATTTTTTAGAAACTTCAAAACCCAGGGGAATTATGGGTAGGGAAATCCTTTTCTGAAATGACGTCGGCAGGACTCTTCGCGATTGGTGCATGGCACACGAGACACACGCAAAATGGCGTCACAAGAAGAATGTTTAGATCTGAATTCGTCTAATTTGACCTCGCATGCTTGTGGAAAACAATGCAATTTGAATTTGCTTTCAAAAATCAAAAGAGAGCGAGACCACAACAAAGTACAACGAGCCAAGGCGACGCAAACACTCAAGACCGACAGAACAAAATGCACACAAACTACAAAAGGTAAGTACCCGTGACCATACACAATAAAGTAGGCCTAACCACCATTGCAAAATAGGATTGATCATCACCATGATTGAATTTTTCCACCCCACCTTCCAATCGGTACGGAATGGTACATATGCTCAAATCATCATATCTTTGACAGAACTTGCATGTGCGTTATACAGTGTGATTCAAGCGATAAATGAACCATCACATCGAAGTGATCTGAGCAGCTGAATCAATGACAATGGCAAACAATCGTTCACTGAGACTCACAATCGCCTGCACTGAGCTCACATACATGTGTGCATGTTTCTATAAATCCATCGTGTTCTCCTTCGATAATTGAGCAAAGCCTTTGTTCACTACCAGAAATATGCAGTTCCTCTCCCAACTTTCGTTTAATTTCAGCCAGCACATCTTCGCGAGAAATAACGACCGTGACTGCAACCGTAGCTAGTTATCAGTTACTTCCCTTGAACAGATTTCCCAGAATTCTCTATTCTATTTTTAGGTTTGGGATACCCCCGTCTCAGCTTGTGGCTAAAACCAAGGGCAACGGGACCAGCGCTCGTCGACTGGGGGCAATACGAGATACTAACTTGTTAACTGATATACTTGTGACATGATTATTGCTTTAGGTCCAGTGGACTCTTCCGAAACCAAATTAGGACCAGTATAGCCAAATCAGGACCACAAAATCAAGACCAGAACTTCGTTGAGAGAGGACTCGCCCAGGATCTGCATAAAAGATCTGCCGAAACAACCCTAGTGGTAACACTGAAGGCACTCCACCAGCCGGCCACTTTACAATAAAGACATCCCACTCAGGGGATGCTGAGGCTATACTCTAATTTATCGGACCCCCATTTACAAAAACAAAATAGAATATAAACATTATAAAATATCAACAAAACACATACATATAAAATACCTACATTGCCAAATAATAACATCAAAGGAAGCCCCAGTGACCACCTGGCAGAAAGCGTCCAATATTTCCAAGCTGATCCAACAGACCTCACACACAAAGGAGGAGTTTCGTCCCGGAAGAGTTTTCAAGAAAAAAGGCAGGTGACTGGTCTAACAAAGAAGAAGATAGTATAGTAGATTGATAGAACAGAGTAGAAATGAGAAAAAACAAAGGAGAAAGACAGCGACAATGGGAATTTAAAGCACTACATTTCCAGAAAGCGGTGATACTATTTATACTGAAACCCCCGGCACCCCCACAGGGAGCAAAACAAACATGAAACATTCTCTATGATAGATGTACGTATGTACAAAAGCAGTCACCCAACACCAACATACAACAACATTTTCCATGATGAATATATATCTATTCAAAAGCAGTCACCCAACACAAACATGAAGCATTCTCTATGATAGATGTACGTCTGTACAAAAGCAGTCACCCAACACCAACATACAACATTCTCCATGATAAATATATATCTATTTAAAAGCAGTCACCCAACACAGACATGAAGCATTCTCTATGATAGATGTACGTCTGTACAAAAGCAGTCACCCAACACCAACATACAACCTAACACATCAAACATAAGTGACATTTGACAGGAGACAATATACACACCACATGTCTGTACAAAAGCAGTCACCCAACACCAACATACAACCTAACACATCAACCATAACTGACATTTGACAGGAGACAATATACACACCCCATCATCCCCCTCCACCAGCCCATCAGGTAACTCATGCCATACATGATCAAACTATGAATTTTGTTTGCATTTAACTCATTTTATTTTATTTATGGATTTATTTTATTTAAATTCGTGTTGCTGTTTTACCTGAACTGTTTGCGTAGACACTGCGTGGGACACTTCTGCAGAAACTCTATTGGCCAGCCGTGCATGAACCACATCTTCCTGAACATACATTTTATCACCATCATCATTAAAATCATCATCATCATCATCATCATCATCATAATCATCATCATCATCATCTTTATCACCATTATCATCCCCATCGCCACTCCACGCAAATTTGGTTTTCTATGAAAATCAGCTATGGTTTAATTATATATCAATGCTCCTCAACAGGCTGCATGATGAACTCAAAGCTGAAGATTTTGTTTAATGTCAAATGCCTGATGTAATCAAACACAGGTAGTTTCCAGTATTGTGGTCCTCAAATGACAATGTCAGAATAGAAATACAACTAGAAGGGCCAAGCCAATATGACTCACATGCTCCCTATGGAACTTGCAATACTCTACATGAACATGAGTGCCCAGAAAAACTGAAACGATGGCATTAACGTGCAAAATAATACTAACTTTGATCTTGCGATGACCTTGAACTTGACATCATCTTGCCCTTCTGGCTCCTAATGGACACTATTGTACGATCAAATAAACTACAGCAAAAGTTGTATTATCCCCCAAAAAACTGTTGCCCTGGGATGACCTTTACATTCAAAGTTATTGACCGTGGGATGACCTTGACATGTCCTCTGATGCATATATGATCATATAACCCAATGTTGATGCAAACTATGGGTTAAATATAGAGCCATTCCTCTGTATGGTGACCAATTTTTTAATATTTTTGTAAGGCCTAAAATGACCTTGACCAAGATCAACGCAAAAACAAAACCTATATGAAAGATAAATTTACTATCTCTTCATACAACAAGTTTGGACTTTTTATCTCTCATAATTTAGGGTCAAGGTCATGTCCAAGGACCAGTGACTTTGACCTTGGAGCAAGGTTGACCAAATTTGTGTGACAGGTATGTCTATCATAAGTTTAATATCAAAAGCTTAGTGAAAAACGAGAAATTTTGTGAAAATTTGTCTTTTTCTTGTTTTACTGATATTTGCTGACCCTGTGACCCTGACCTCGAAGTGAAGTCATTCATTCACTGATGTTTGAGGTCTCATGTATTACACCATCCTCCTAAGTTGGGTTGTAATATATGAAATTGGTTCGGGGTACTTAGCCACTTTAAAGTTTTGCACAGACAGAGGGACTAACAAATGGATGGACATAATTTTGAATTTTGTTAACTATTATTTTTGGACTAATTGGGGCTCATCATGCACAGATTTTCACAAATCTAGAGATTTGTCTTTCTAGGTAAATACACAGACTGACATGTGAGCCAAAAAAAAAGTACAAGAACATGATGCAGCCTTCAACCTTCATGGTCAGTGTTGACTACACCTACAACGGTATTGTGACACATCACAACACACCGCTTTCAACTGCCATAGCATAGCTAGCATAGTGCCACAGATCTATCAAGCATAGCTGTATGCTCTCACAGAGGTGCCAACCCCCTAATCTTCTTGTCAGTATTTCCGGACCCGTTTGTCAGTATTTTTTAACACTTGTCAGTTGTTGTTTTTTCTCGCAAAACCCAGCCTATGACACTATAAAGTAAAGACAGGCTTCCCTCTGAAACAGCAGGCTATTTTGAGTCCTCTAAAATCACTGTGAAAATCAGCTTGTTGAACACCACACTTGTTTTACTCAAAATCACCATAAAAATCAGCTTGTTGAACACCACACTTGTTTTACTCTAAACTCACAATGAAAATCAGCTTGTTGAACACCACACTTGTTTTACTCAAAATCACCATGAAAATCAGCTTGTTGAACACAGCGATGTTCAGTGAGTGCAGGAGTACTATTATGAGACCAGAAACCGGTACAGAAGCACCGCTGGCAAAGATAAACGATCGGCAACTTCTCCTCCATATTTTTTTATAAAAGCTACCGTATTTCCGTATTTAATTCACTTCGCCGGTATTAAATACGGTCAATCCGTACTGGTTGGCACCTCTGCTCTCAGCAGCCTCTCACAATGGGGTTAGCGTTGCTGTCAGGCTGACTTTCTGTATAATAAGCTAAGTTACAGCCTGTAGCAGCAAAAGGCCTATTTGCATCAACACAGGAGTGAAGCCTGCCCTTCAAGTCAGTGTACTCACGCTTTGACACATTTAGACAGTATTACCATACAACACTGTATTCCTCCATATTATTGAGGTCAAAGCTCTCCAATAAGCATGTATGCAGCTAAGAAAGCCATTCAGGCATTATGTAACATCAGCTCCCCAGTTTCCTTTTATACAGTCATTAGGTATCAGCCAACACAACAGGCCAAGATTAAATGACATAGGAATAGCCACAGCAAATCCTCTAACACAAGCTGAAATGGTGGAGTCAGGTGCCACTAATTCCATGTTTTGGGCGCAGGTGGAGGTATGGTAGGGGAGATTAGCCACTCACCGACTATACCTTCTGAACAGCGGGACATGAAGTTTGGCAAATATTAGACCCACAAAAGTGTATGAATACCTGTATAACCAAACAACGATCTCTTAACTCTTTCCCTGCCAATCGACGATATATCGTCGATCTGAGCCGCCATGTTTGTGCCAATCGACGATATATCATCGATTTCAGTATTCCGTTTCGTTCCGGTTTTTTGCGCAGTCCAATCCAAGTTTTATTTTAACCAAAGAGAGATAACTCTTTCTACTTTCGTTCTCGATCGACACGCGCGTGGTTTCTTCAAATTGATTCGTTTTTAGAGTGTTTTTTGTGCATTTTACTAAGCATTGTGATGGGCACAATCGACAGTGTGTCAAACTCTGCTAATAATCAATATAATTTCAAACTGTAAAGTGTATTTTGATCCTAAATAAATTTTCTTTCTGGTGTGTGAAGCTGATTCAGTGATTGGAATTATTCCTCCAGATTTTTTATCACTGTGGTATGTAGAAATATTTTAATTTTATTTTATCATTTCAAAAAGATCAATATGCTTTCGAAACACATATTTCAATAACATAATCAAATTAACATTTTTGTGGGTCTTTTTTCTTATTCTTCACTCTTTTACCTTTAATTTGATATGAAATATGTCTATTTAACAACTATTATTGAAAGAACAGTAGCTTAAATGCCTAAGGTAGTGAACTTTCTTTCCGGTGCCAGAGAAATGTCTGGCACAAACGTGGAAACATGCCTGGCAGGGAAAGAGTTAATGTGAAGGAGACATTCGATAATGTTGTGCTCAGTTGTGAACTTCACTTCAGAGGCATGTAAAGGGGAGTGGAGTAGTGTACAACTATGTTGAACTAATGTGGTGACAAGGAGGAACAGTGCAGGGTCTACTGACTGTAGAAAGGCGACGTTATCCTGCTGTGGGTCAGTCGCTCGGTAGAAGAAATTCCTCAGCAAGTGGCTCTTGTCCGCCATCAGCAAGTGAAGTGGTGTTGATGCCACCACTGTCACCATCCGCAAGCCACGATTGAAAATGGCTGCCATCTGAGAGTATAGCTCAGATATATTATTATAAACTAAATATTTGACATTCATTCTAAATATACACTGAATACAAATTTACCAGAAACAACAGAAAATCTACATAAATAACTGCAGGGTTATAAGTCAACCTCAGATGAAGAAGAATGACAACATCCAAGTTACATAGGTTAGAACTAGGAAACAAAGCGACTAACAGCATCGCTAAATAACACACAGCCACACAAAGTTGCCATGTTTTTAACAAAGCCAATTATTGTGCATCAAATGCATTCCTTTGTTCATTGTTCAGGTTTGACATGAAACATACCTCCCATCCATTCCTCCCCTTGGCCCTGCCCCAAACCACCCAGACACAAACCAACAGTGGTAAATTATAGTAGACATGAAGGTCACTTGCCCCAAAGCCATCTCCCTTCCTCAACACACCTGTGGTCTCTGTCTTGCCAGTGGGGAGGAAGCGCTTGGTCAGAGCTGAAAATCAATACAGATAAATAAATAAATAAGCAGGTAAAATCATGATCCTCTGTCAACTGATCTACTTATTTAGGAAAAAGAGCAGCATCATATACCCCTAATAAATAAATATAAAAACACAATAAAGCAATAATGATGAAGAATTGATGAGTGGAACTGATGACTTCATCTGCAATAATAATGATGATGGTTAAAATAACAAGGACGATGACAATGATGATGATGATGAAGATGATGATGGTTGTGGGGATGATGCTGGTGGTGGTGGTGATGATGAAGCTGATGATGATTATGATGTAGATGATGAATGATGATGATAGTGATGATGCAGACGATGACAACATTGCTGCACCTTGCCCAGCGAGTACAAAGTAGAAGCACTGTGGAATGTGGCCCTGTCTCAGAATGATTCTGCCTTTCTCCACACTGTTAGCAACACACAAACACACACATACACACATCAAGCCACTGAATGATGAAGTAAACACACAAGGAAAACAGGTTTAGGATTTGGTCATTTTCCTGCTGTAGGAGGCAAGGGATATAAGCAAAGTAGGAACCTCTCCGCTCTTTCTTTACATTAAATGTATAACTTTGTTTGACTCAAGCGCTGCTCAAGGTGCCTGCCATTATAGCATCTAACTCAAGCTGCCCCAGCAGTCCATTTCATAATAACAACACCGTAGATTTATATATTATAGCACATCGTCTGACACCCTATACAATCCTGGGTGACTGAGGATGGGGAGAAAGGACCTAGTGCCTACTACGTGTATTTTATTTAGATGGCTTTCAATCTAGAACACGAGTGTCCGGATCTTTAAAGTCTGTGCGATGGCACGTTCTCCATTCAGCACTAGTCATTTGGGCTTTGGAGACCAACGTGCTATTGCATACGCTAACAGACCAATGGTGGTGATGAAAAGTACGGCCACTCTGTACTTAACTAGGATCGCGATGCTGGTTGTTCCTGACTCAAAGCAACAAAGAAAGAAAGACAGGTGGCAGACCCTACTTGAGGTAAAATCCTTCTTGAACGATGGAACTCTGCAGATGACGTGGCAGCTGGGCAAAGTCATGGACGTACTGCAGGCTGAGAACACACTGTAACAGCCAAACATCCAGCTTCCTCTACTACATCTGTCTGCCTGCCATTTATTTCCTCAGTCATCTACAACGCTTTCCCAGCTCCAGGCTCTAACTCAAACTGCTTGAGGTGCCAAATTGCTGCCTTAGGCGCATGGTCTTGGCTGTTCAGACAACTGAGCTCTATCATGGGTGATCGGGATGGAAGACAATGGACTAGGTGCCTGCTGGGTGTATTTGCATAGCCATCTAGGGTATGAGCATCAGGATCTTTACAACAGATGCAATGCGTGCATGCCCAGGCTTGACCCTGGTTTATACTCTCATCAAAGGAGTTTAAGGCGCTTGCCTGTACATCAGTGTGATGTTATTGTGTGGTAGCCAGCTTGCCTGTACATCAGTGTGATGTTATTGTGTGGTAGCCAGCTTGCCTGTACATCAGTGTGATGTTATTGTGTGGTAGCCAGCTTGCCTGTACATCAGTGTGATGTTATTGTGTGGTAGCCAGCTTGCCTGTACATCAGTGTGATGTTATTGTGTGGTAGCCAGCTTGCCTGTACATCAGTGTGATGTTATTGTGTGGTAGCCAGCTTGCCTGTACATCACTGTGATGTTATTGTGTGGTAGCCAGCTTGCCTGTACATCAGTGTGATGTTATTGTGTGGTAGCCAGCTTGCCTGTACATCAGTGTGATGTTATTGTGTGGTAGCCAGCTTGCCTGTACATCAGTGTGATGTTATTGTGTGGTAGCCAGCTTGTCTGTACATCAGTGTGATGTTATTGTGTGGTAGCCAGCTTGCCTGTACATCAGTGTGATGTTATTGTGTGGTAGCCAGCTTGCCTGTACATCAGTGTGATGTTATTGTGTGGTAGCCAGCTTGCCTGTACATCAGTGTGATGTTATTGTGTGGTAGCCAGCTTGCCTGTACATCAGTGTGATGTTATTGTGTGGTAGCCAGCTTGCCTGTACATCAGTGTGATGTTATTGTGTGGTAGCCAGCTTGCCTGTACATCAGTGTGATGTTATTGTGTGGTAGCCAGCTTGCCTGTACATCAGTGTGATGTTATTGTGTGGTAGCCAGCTTGCCTGTACATCACTGTGATGTTATTGTGTGGTAGCCAGCTTGCCTGTACATCAGTGTGATGTTATTGTGTGGTAGCCAGCTTGCCTGTACATCAGTGTGATGTTATTGTGTGGTAGCCAGCTTGCCTGTACATCAGTGTGATGTTATTGTGTGGTAGCCAGCTTGCCTGTACATCACTGTGATGTTATTGTGTGGTAGCCAGCTTGCCTGTACATCAGTGTGATGTTATTGTGTGGTAGCCAGCTTGCCTGTACATCAGTGTGATGTTATTGTGTGGTAGCCAGCTTGCCTGTACATCAGTGTGATGTTATTGTGTGGTAGCCAGCTTGCCTGTACATCAGTGTGATGTTATTGTGTGGTAGCCAGCTTGCCTGTACATCAGTGTGATGTTATTGTGTGGTCACTGCAGGTTGTCAGCCAGCTTGCCTGTACATCAGTGTGATGTTATTGTGTGGTAGCCAGCTTGCCTGTACATCAGTGTGATGTTATTGTGTGGTAGCCAGCTTGCCTGTACATCAGTGTGATGTTATTGTGTGGTCACTGCAGGTTGTCAGCCAGCTTGCCTGTACATCAGTGTGATGTTATTGTGTGGTAGCCAGCTTGCCTGTACATCAGTGTGATGTTATTGTGTGGTAGCCAGCTTGCCTGTACATCAGTGTGATGTTATTGTGTGGTAGCCAGCTTGCCTGTACATCAGTGTGTGATGTTATTGTGTGGTAGCCAGCTTGCCTGTACATCAGTGTGATGTTATTGTGTGGTAGCCAGCTTGCCTGTACATCAGTGTGTGATGTTATTGTGTGGTAGCCAGCTTGCCTGTACATCAGTGTGATGTTATTGTGTGGTAGCCAGCTTGTCTGTACATCAGTGTGATGTTATTGTGTGGTAGCCAGCTTGTCTGTACATCAGTGTGATGTTATTGTGTGGTAGCCAGCTTGTCTGTACATCAGTGTGATGTTATTGTGTGGTAGCCAGCTTGCCTGTACATCAGTGTGATGTTATTGTGTGGTAGCCAGCTTGCCTGTACATCAGTGTGATGTTATTTTGTGGTAGCCAGCTTGCCTGTACATCAGTGTGATGTTATTGTGTGGTAGCCAGCTTGCCTGTACATCAGTGTGATGTTATTGTGTGGTAGCCAGCTTGCCTGTACATCAGTGTGATGTTATTGTGTGGTAGCCAGCTTGCCTGTACATCAGTGTGATGTTATTGTGTGGTAGCCAGCTTGCCTGTACATCAGTGTGATGTTATTGTGTGGTAGCCAGCTTGCCTGTACATCAGTGTGATGTTATTGTGTGGTAGCCAGCTTGCCTGTACATCAGTGTGATGTTATTGTGTGGTAGCCAGCTTGCCTGTACATCACTGTGATGTTATTGTGTGGTAGCCAGCTTGCCTGTACATCAGTGTGATGTTATTGTGTGGTAGCCAGCTTGCCTGTACATCAGTGTGATGTTATTGTGTGGTAGCCAGCTTGCCTGTACATCAGTGTGATGTTATTGTGTGGTAGCCAGCTTGCCTGTACATCAGTGTGATGTTATTGTGTGGTAGCCAGCTTGCCTGTACATCAGTGTGATGTTATTGTGTGGTCACTGCAGGTTGTCAGCCAGCTTGCCTGTACATCAGTGTGATGTTATTGTGTGGTAGCCAGCTTGCCTGTACATCAGTGTGATGTTATTGTGTGGTCACTGCAGACTGTCAGCCAGCTTGCCTGTACATCAGTGTGATGTTATTGTGTGGTAGCCAGCTTGCCTGTACATCAGTGTGATGTTATTGTGTGGTAGCCAGCTTGCCTGTACATCAGTGTGATGTTATTGTGTGGTCACTGCAGGTTGTCAGCCAGCTTGCCTGTACATCAGTGTGATGTTATTGTGTGGTAGCCAGCTTGCCTGTACATCAGTGTGATGTTATTGTGTGGTAGCCAGCTTGCCTGTACATCAGTGTGATGTTATTGTGTGGTAGCCAGCTTGCCTGTACATCAGTGTGTGATGTTATTGTGTGGTAGCCAGCTTGCCTGTACATCAGTGTGATGTTATTGTGTGGTAGCCAGCTTGCCTGTACATCAGTGTGTGATGTTATTGTGTGGTAGCCAGCTTGCCTGTACATCAGTGTGATGTTATTGTGTGGTAGCCAGCTTGTCTGTACATCAGTGTGATGTTATTGTGTGGTAGCCAGCTTGTCTGTACATCAGTGTGATGTTATTGTGTGGTAGCCAGCTTGTCTGTACATCAGTGTGATGTTATTGTGTGGTAGCCAGCTTGCCTGTACATCAGTGTGATGTTATTGTGTGGTAGCCAGCTTGCCTGTACATCAGTGTGATGTTATTTTGTGGTAGCCAGCTTGCCTGTACATCAGTGTGATGTTATTGTGTGGTAGCCAGCTTGCCTGTACATCAGTGTGATGTTATTGTGTGGTAGCCAGCTTGCCTGTACATCAGTGTGATGTTATTGTGTGGTAGCCAGCTTGCCTGTACATCAGTGTGATGTTATTGTGTGGTAGCCAGCTTGCCTGTACATCAGTGTGATGTTATTGTGTGGTAGCCAGCTTGCCTGTACATCAGTGTGATGTTATTGTGTGGTAGCCAGCTTGCCTGTACATCAGTGTGATGTTATTGTGTGGTAGCCAGCTTGCCTGTACATCAGTGTGATGTTATTGTGTGGTCACTGCAGGTTGTCAGCCAGCTTGCCTGTACATCAGTGTGATGTTATTGTGTGGTAGCCAGCTTGCCTGTACATCAGTGTGATGTTATTGTGTGGTAGCCAGCTTGCCTGTACATCAGTGTGATGTTATTGTGTGGTCACTGCAGGTTGTCAGCCAGCTTGCCTGTACATCAGTGTGATGTTATTGTGTGGTAGCCAGCTTGCCTGTACATCAGTGTGATGTTATTGTGTGGTAGCCAGCTTGCCTGTACATCAGTGTGATGTTATTGTGTGGTAGCCAGCTTGCCTGTACATCAGTGTGTGATGTTATTGTGTGGTAGCCAGCTTGCCTGTACATCAGTGTGATGTTATTGTGTGGTAGCCAGCTTGCCTGTACATCAGTGTGTGATGTTATTGTGTGGTAGCCAGCTTGCCTGTACATCAGTGTGATGTTATTGTGTGGTAGCCAGCTTGTCTGTACATCAGTGTGATGTTATTGTGTGGTAGCCAGCTTGTCTGTACATCAGTGTGATGTTATTGTGTGGTAGCCAGCTTGTCTGTACATCAGTGTGATGTTATTGTGTGGTCACTGCAGGTTGTCAGCCAGCTTGTCTGTACATCAGTGTGATGTTATTGTGTGGTAGCCAGCTTGCCTGTACATCGGTGTGATGTTATTGTGTGGTAGCCAGCTTGCCTGTACATCAGTGTGATGTTATTGTGTGGTAGCCAGCTTGTCTGTACATCAGTGTGATGTTATTGTGTGGTAGCCAGCTTGTCTGTACATCAGTGTGATGTTATTGTGTGGTAGCCAGCTTGTCTGTACATCAGTGTGATGTTATTGTGTGGTAGCCAGCTTGCCTGTACATCAGTGTGATGTTATTGTGTGGTAGCCAGCTTGTCTGTACATCAGTGTGATGTTATTGTGTGGTAGCCAGCTTGTCTGTACATCAGTGTGATGTTATTGTGTGGTAGCCAGCTTGTCTGTACATCAGTGTGATGTTATTGTGTGGTAGCCAGCTTGTCTGTACATCAGTGTGATGTTATTGTGTGGTAGCCAGCTTGCCTGTACATCAGTGTGATGTTATTGTGTGGTAGCCAGCTTGTCTGTACATCAGTGTGATGTTATTGTGTGGTCACTGCAGGCTGTCAGCCAGCTTGTCTGTACATCAGTGTGATGTTATTGTGTGGTAGCCAGCTTGTCTGTACATCAGTGTGATGTTATTGTGTGGTAGCCAGCTTGCCTGTACATCAGTGTGATGTTATTGTGTGGTCATTGCAGGTTGTCAGCCAGTGTTACACTCGATATGATGTTGGTATTTTCTATCAGTAGTGGATTCAGCCCCAATGCTGAAGTACTGATGAGTGTAGCTCAGATTCATTTATTCACGCAACCCGCTCAATCAGCATACAAGTCACAAAGTCGACGTATGAAGTTTTCCACTTTTATTCAGCACACATCAACAACTGCATACAATCGCTTTCGACTTTCAACTTTTACTTTCCAACTCGCTATCAACAACTTTCACTCTCGACTTTTTGCAACAGGGCGGTATTTATAAAGTCTCTTGATACTCCCGAATAATTTAGAACACGGTAGACTATAATGACGCACTACAGCCAATCAAATAAAAGATCGTCATCGCTGACTTACGTCATACATATTTCTTCTCCTTCCGGGAACATTCCTTCAAACTTCGACAATTATCCCGAAACTTCGATCAATAGTAAACAAGCGGGGGTCCAGAGAATTCTCCAACCATATCGGCCAACGAAAATTATCAACGTTATACAAAGCCTCTCCTAACAACAATGCAAACTCAAATCAAAGGTAAATAAACTCCATTATTGAATACTTTGCAAAATGAAACGATTAGATCTATCGTGCGCGTTTCACATATGGGCAAGGTTCAGAAAAGGAGTTGAGAAATTGTGACATATATAAAAAGACTTGGTCTAAAGAAAAGAGAATGCAGAGTATGAAAATAACACATAAACACAAAAGCACAAAGGGTATTTGAGCAAACAAGACATTTATAAAGCACCAAAATTTTGTTAAGTAGATCTGAACTTGTGTGCATAACATCACCTCATGTCACAAACTAAATCAACTGCCATATCAGCATGAATACTGAAATTTAAAACCTCAATGCATGGAAACAATGAAGCAAGTCCTGTTAGTAATCTACAAACACTTGGAAGCAAATTTGCATTTCAAATCAGTTTATTAGAAGAGCTGGAGAAAAAAGTGTACATAACATTACACATAAGAATGGGACGTTTGCATTACATCTTTTCAGACAGTCAAGTCATCAAACATTTAACCTGAAATGCAACAAACTACTTCTACAGATCCTGAGGGAAATTTCTAACATGAAAACATCACGATAGTCTTACAGGTACATGAATATTATGCAGTTAACTTCAAGACTAGCCAAACATCTATTTTAAAAATGTAAACACAGCCATAACAAATATAATTTATGCAGAAATGAAGCAATACAGTTAGATGCTATCATTTTAGTTCATTTGTCTTCGGGTAAACACAAAAAGATCAAAACAACAACATTAGAAAGCATGAAATGCTTGTCAAGGACTCAACAGGTCATAACTTCACGACGTCACATAGCATTTTTGTGTGGATAAAAACTTAATCGTTTATGAAAAACAGTTGCTGACTTGTTGGATTAACAAAGCTAACTAGGCTAGACATTCTGACAAATGCCAATCAACCACGGTGTTAATCGGTTTTAAATATAAACATTTTAGTGGTGGAGTACATAACTTCATTACACGAATGGAGTGGTGAATGTTGTTAAGTGATAGTTTGCATTGAATAAAATTAGTTATGCTGCCCAAAACTATCCATGACATCAACAGTTGACATAACATGAACTACAATTGCCAATGACCAACATGTCGTGTATAGAATGGTTTATAGGCCAAATAATTGTGGACATAACCTCACACAGTGAATCCTTAAGTGAAGACAAACAGTAAAAGAAAGTTGATCTAAAGTATAAATTGCATTGATTTATACAAGTACACATAAATGAAAGTAGTGCAGAGTAAAATGTGTCTTACATGGACATGAGTATTTTGCCATTAACTTTGAGACTAGTCAAACATCTATAAACACAATACGTGAACACAGCCATAACAAACATAATTTAAACAAAAATGAAGCAATACAGTTAGATACAATCATAAAGTTCATTTGTCTTGGGATAAAAACAAAAAGATCTTTAAAAAAAAACATTAGAAAGCATACAATGCTTGTCAAGGATTCAAGAGGTCATAACTTCATGCCGTGACATAACATTTTTGTGTGGATAAAAACTTAATCGTCTATGAAAGACAGTAGCTGACTTGTGGGATTAACAAATTCTAACAAGACTAGACACTATGACAAACTTGAATCAACCATGGTGTTAACTGGTTTTAAATATAAACATTTTAGTGGTGGAGTACATAATTTCATTACACGAATGGAGTGGCGAATGTTGTTAAGTGACAGTTTGCTTTGAATAAAATTAGTTATGCTGCCCAAAACTAGCCAGGGCATCAACAGTTGACATAACTTGAACTACAATTGCCAATGAGCAACCTGTCCTATCGAACAGTTGATAGGCCAAATAATTATGGACATAACCTCACACAGTGATTCCTTAAGAGAAGACAAGCAGTTAAAGAAAACTTATCTAAAGTAGTAATTGCATTCATTTATACAAGTACACATAAATGAAAGTAGTACAGAGTAAAAATAAATGGACAGTTGTCAGACTTCACAACCGAGACCTAAATTAAAAATTCAAGCGGGTACATGTGGAGAGGGAATTAATATTTTTTTCAAAATACAAGGATCCCCTATCCAAAATGTAAAGAAAAGAAAAAGGAAAATGGTCATCACTGATTAATACTGACCTATTCAACAATGTTGGAAAAGCACAATGCTACTAAAAACAACAAGCAGAAATCTCTGCTAAATGCTAAGAGTACATAACTTCAAGCCGTGACATGTTTTGTTGTTTTTTTCCTTTATAGAAACAAACTGATAATGAAACCAAAAATAGTGATGCAGAAATTTGAAGTAAAATCAAGGAGTACTCCTGAAATCATAAATGTATTACCTAAGAAGTGATTTAAAAAAACATCACCAGAGCATTACATAACTTTACACTGTCATTATATACACAGATGAAGAAATCTTTTAAAAAGAGGATACATTACCAAGTCAAAACAAGAGCAAAGCATACAACTAGCAGAAAGCAGTCTTTCAGTATCGACTGATCAAAATACAAAATTTCATTTCCAAGCAATCATATACGAAGTTCATTTACGAGCAGTTTACACCCCAAATTATGAAGTACAATGTTCTTCGATCCTGGCATGTAGTATACTCGGCCAGCACATTGACGACGGCTGATTCAGGAAGCAAGTATTCCTGACCACTCTCTGGCAACTTCCAGCCTTCTCCGTACATCAAGTATTGACCCCAAGTATTGTGGGTTACTCTTGTGACCTGTAATCAGCAAATCATGATAAATCAGAAAAAAACCTACATGCTACCCTTTCAAATGAAGCTAATGGTGCTTTTTATTCTTAATTTACATGGTGGTTGTCGAAACTAAATGCAGCTGTGGGGAAAATAACTGGCCATCTCTGATTCAGCTTCACCACACAATCCCCACAACTTGAAAATGCCTCACAAATAAATACTTCTTGTGCTACAAATTGAGAAGTTCCTCCTTTGATTCCACATTTACCAATATGAAGTGCCCGGTAGGTAAGGAAGAATTCTAATCTGCATTAAATACATGCTTTGCCAAATATTCCCTTTATGTCAACAATTGTGTGTGTACATAACTTTATGCAATGCTTCCATGATGGATATGATCACATGCCAGTTCACACTTGAGATTGATCACTCCTGGGGATTAATCTGCTTGTACTTTTTCCTGTCAGACAATAAACTGATTAAAATGTCAAGTACAGTCAAGAGCTGTGGTTGAAAAGTAAAGGTGTAAGTAACTTCACCATTTTGAGGTAAGCTACCTTTGATAGAGACAACGTGAAGTTATGCACAAAGAGTGGAATTCACATATTGAGCTTCAGAATAATCCTACACTGGGAAAAACTAAATTACTCTAATTTCTTTCAAGAATGGTTGAGTTCATCACTTTACACAACTTTGAGCAAGCACAATTTTTCACTAGCTGTGTGACGTTATGCACGTGGTCGGTATTACAAAAAATGAAGCCTATAGTGACCACAACAAGAAAGAAATCAAAAATAATGTTATAAAAACATTTGTGATGCATAATTATTAGCCTATGGAACTAAATATCCCATCATTTAAACAAAATAACAAAACACCTATAAGACCGAGATGTTTCGGATTGTGAAGTTACGCACACAAACGAATTAGACTAACAAAACGTGCCACTTTATTGTCTGTTATTAGCGGTGTATTTGTCCGCAACGAAAATATAATTCGTATAAAAATATAAACGTTTAAAATTGATTTGACAATAATACCTGTTAAAAAATCGTGTACGTTGCTTCATGACAAATTGTCAAAAACGGGTGCCAAAAATAATGCAAAATATCTACAAACAAGAACGTTTACTCAAACACCTTTGTAGCGATGCTGTTGACTTGAAACAAACATACATTTTTATCACAAAAACACGAGATTTACTCCATCAATGTTGACAGAAAAGTCGAAAAACACTGACCAAGCCACCAAAAATATGCGTGCATAACTTAGATGAAAAATTCATGACACTCGACTTACCTTCATTTTTGGACGAATCCGCCGCACTTCTTTCTTCTTCAGCCATCGCACGTTGAATGTTAACAAAGGCCAATTGTTTCACGTGTTAAAATTGACGCTAACCGCATTATTTAGAAAATTTGGAACCTCAAAAAAACAGTACGTCACGTTTGGTTTTCATGACCCAAAAGTTGGCAGCAATTTGTTTGCCTATATTATTCGTTCGATTAATTATATCATTATTCTGATTATTGTATTGCTTGTATTAAGTTTTGGACTCATGTTTCATAATTTATTAGCATAAGAAATAAAGTGAATTACAACACCAGCGCGGATTAATAAGCCCTGAAGCTGAATCACGAAAATACGTGACGTACGCGGGAGTCGCCGATTTCGACGCATATCTCCAAAAAATACGAACCGATTTTAAAATGTAAAATTGTTTCGTACCCTTTATACATTTTTAATTTCGGAAATTAAATTTTTATTACTATTCTATGAAGCAGTTTTATGCCGGTCGGCAAATACCGAACACACTGTTTACGATGTCACAAAAAGTGTAACGGAAACCGCCGATCGTTACGTCGTTCATCGTCAGGTTTTTTTTTCTTTGACGTGGTTTATCGATCCGTCCTTGACGTCAAAATGAAGAACGATCTTTTCTCTGTCAGATTCACATTTTATTTTGTTTCAAATGATGATATGCAGCGAGTCCGCTTCCTCGCAAAGTAACAGTACCGGCGAAAATCGAGTCCGACGCCATTTCAGAGCCTTGCCCATATACTACCATTGGCGTTTCAACGTAACAGCCAGCTTGCCTGTACATCAGTGTGATGTTATTGTGTGGTAGCCAGCTTGCCTGTACATCAGTGTGATGTTATTGTGTGGTAGCCAGCTTGCCTGTACATCAGTGTGATGTTATTGTGTGGTAGCCAGCTTGCCTGTACATCAGTGTGATGTTATTGTGTGGTCACTGCAGGCTGTCAACCAGCTTTGAACCACTGCCTGCAATGTTACAGCTTAACATTCATTGCTTACAGCACTGAGCCAACTGATCAATCTGTCAGGACTTGGGGTGGACATGGGTGGGAAACTGACTCTAGATTTGATGTCTGCTGACCACAATATTTAACAACAACATTAATAATCATAATAATACTGGATGCTACGTGCGCCTTATTCCTAAATCAGTCAAAGCACAAAGACCTGTAACCAACAGTCACACTCAGATTACTCACACACACTCCAACATACACAACACACAAAGACCTGTAACCAACATTCACACTCAGATTACTCACACACACTCCAACATACACAACGCACAAAGACCTATAACCAACATTCACACATTACTCACATACAACATACACAACGCACAAAGACCTGTAACCAACATTCACACATTACTCACATACAACATACACAACGCACAAAGACCTGTAACCAACATTCACACATTACTCACATACAACATACACAACGCACAAAGACCTGTAACCAACATTCACACATTACTCACATACAACATAAACAATGCACAAAGACCCGTAACCAACATTCACACATTACTCACATACAACATACACAACGCACAAAGACCCGTAACCAACATTCACACATTACTCACATACAACATACACAACGCACAAAGACCTGTAACCAACATTCACACTCACACATTACTCACATACAACATACACAACGCACAAAGACCCGTAACCAACATTCACACATTACTCACATACAACATACACAACGCACAAAGACCCGTAACCAACATTCACACATTACTCACATACAACATACACAACGCACAAAGACCCGTAACCAACATTCACACATTACTCACATACAACATAAACAATGCACAAAGACCCGTAACCAACATTCACACATTACTCACATACAACATACACAACGCACAAAGACCTGTAACCAACACCTTACTCACATACAACATACACAACACACAAAGACCTGTAACCAACACTCACACTCACACCTTACTTACATACAACATACACAACGCACAAAGACCCGTAACCAACATTCACACCTTACTCACATACAACATACACAACACAAAAAGACCTGTAACCAACACTCACACTCACACCTTACTTACATACAACATACACAACACACAAAGACCTGTAACCAACACTCACACTCACACCTTACTCACATACAACATACACAACGCACAAAGACCTATAACCAACATTCACACTCACACCTTACTCACATACAACATACACAACGCACAAAGACCTATAACCAACATTCACACTCACACATTACTCACATACAACATACACAAAGACCTGTAACCAACATTCACACCTTACTCACATACAACATACACAACGCACAAACATTTATCAATAAAGCATGTAGTGTAAAGGCAAGTCGCTATCAGAAGACGTAAAGAAAATCAAATGTTTATCTTTGCAATTTTTGTGTTTCAGATTGACTGCAGCGCATGCAAGTCCCATTACGAAGAATCCAAAGTACCCTAAAAAAAAACTCAATGACATGAAAGGTTTTGTCGCATAAGTCACATATGTTCGCCCCTTGTAGGGGTTCAAACCTGCAACCTTTGGCCTAGGAAACTGTGCTATGATGCCACCCCACTAAATAAGCCAGCAATGTCAGTTAGGAAAATGAACTCTTACTGCGGCAATGCTGCTGGGCGTTCTTTGGTCAGGAGCTACTTCTGTCAGCAACCGTTTGGAATCCCAGCTCAACATTGTCTGCACAAATTCAAAATAAAAATAATACATTACAACTATAAAATAGGCCAACAAATTAATAAATAAGCACACGCACACACACGCGCACGCCAAGCAAAATTGAAAACCAATTAAAATATATTTTTTTAAACTTGTGCTTTTGTTACTGTGTTATGTCAATGGGTAGTTAGTTTACTTCTGTATCATTCAGCCTTTAGTTCATAGTTTTGATAGTTAATGAGTAGTTACTGACAGTAAGCCCTTGCTAGAGGTCTGCATAACACAGCGCTTTGAACTCTTTGTACACCAAGAGCCTCAGAAATAGTTAATAATAATCATAATAATAATCATAATAATAATAATATTAATAATAATAATAGTATTAGTACTAGTAATAATAATAATAATAATAATACTATTAGTAATAATAATAATAATAATAATAATAATAATAATAATAATAATAATAATAATAATAATAATAATAATAATAATGGATGCTACTGGCCACTTATTCCTAAATCAGGCTCAAAGTGTGGTGATCTGTAACTAACATACACACTAACCAGTAACACATTCTCCTACATACCCTACAAACACACATTCATCACTTAATCAGGTGGTCCAAAATAACATGGCTATTACAAGATGGGGAAAAAAACCCTGAATTTTTATTCTTGGAAATATGTTACAATGACTACATCCAATACCATTATTGTCATTATCTCTTTTATATTTTATACATTTATCCATTTACACTCACATTGGCATGAACCTTGTAGGCATCCTTGTCGAATGGCAAATGTCCACCAGGTCCCCAGCCAATGGGTTGAATCTGCGAGTCTACCATGTCACAGTACGTCATACATGCTGCTGCCTTCTCCTTGCATCTACATCATCGTCGTCACCACCAAAATTAGATATATATATATATATATATATATATATATATATAGATAGATAGATAGATAGATAGATAAAAAGGTAAAGGTAAAGGTAGTCCCATAGCCTTGTGGCCGTAGGGGAGCGTGATGTTGGAGATCACACTTATCTTGGGCCAGCGTAATGAGGGTGATGCCCATCTCTCTCCCTCGCTGCTTTACCTTCCCCACCCTTAAGAGAGTAGGTACTCAGTCACAGTTGAGTCAACTGGGGGCGTTGCTATTTGTCGCTTCACGTTTTGCGGTCACCCATCCAAGTGCTAACCGCACTGGACGGTGCTTAACTTGCGACGCAGTAGCGAGTGCTCCAACCACTGCGCTATCTGACACCCCTGATAGATAGATAGATAGATAGATAGATAGATAGATAGATAGATAGATAGATAGATAGATAGATAGATAGATAGATAGATAGATAGATAGATAGATAGATAGATAGATAGATAGATAGATAATCAATGCTTATACTTATAGGGTCCAGCAGACTATGAAGAGACGAATCAGGACCACAGAAAGTTTTTAAAAAGCACCAAAATGAACAAAAAAAAGCACTATTTGCTTGGACTGAGGGGATGGTGTACTTGAGGCTGACATTATGTAGGAGAACAACAAAATAAAACTAGAAGGCCAAAGCCCATATGACTCACATGCTCCTTATGGAACTTGCAATATTTAACATGAAAATGACGGCCCAGAAGAAAACAGAATGAAACAGCGGCATTAAAACACAAAGTATATAGATTAACACATTAAAATATTTAAAAAGTGTCCTTTTTGGACTATTTAGGACTCATCTAGCACAGTGATGGGGGGTGTGTGTGGGGGGGGGGGGGGGTATGAGTACATAGACTCACATTGCAATGTATGCGAGTCAAAAACAACCATAGACTACAATGAAGTGGTCATTGCACAACTATACACTACCAAAACAAAACAGGCTGTAGCAGCACTGAAGCATGGACAAAACACCATCTCAAACAAAACAGGCTGTAGCAGCATTGAAGCAAGGACAAAACACCATCTCAAACAAAACAGGCTGTAGCAGCATTGAAGCATGGACAAAACACCATCTCAAACAAAACAGGCTGTAGCAGCACTGAAGCATGGACAAAACAACATCTCAAACAAAACAAACAACCAAATGTATCAACAGCAACAAAAGTCAAACCAACACAAAACAAATGTGGCCATGCACACAAAATACCCCTCTGGCCCTACCTACCATATGCTGAAAAAACCCCTCTACAACCTAAACCAAAAGCTCTCTACAGCACATAATGAAAAACCTCTTGTATAGAATACATGAATAAATTTCTCTGAAGTGCACATAAAAACCCGTCTACAACACAAAAATCCAGCATAAAAGAAAACCTCTCTACTGCATATATGAAAACCTCTCTTCTGCATACACAAAAACCTCTCAAACTGCATACACGAAAACCCTAATAGAGCAAACATGAAAAGCTCTCTACAGCAAACATTAAAACACTATTTACAGCATACATTTAAAAAAAAAAAAACAGCAAACAACTACAGAATACAAGAAAAAACTCTCTATAGCATGAAAAACCTTTAAGTTGCACAAACTGTATTGAAGTTAGAGACTAAAAACTAACAGTACCATTCAAATTATTGATTTTTAGATTTTTATTTTTAAAAAGATCTACAATGTTCACACTGTGGACAGGTGCAATGTTCTCCTGAAATTTACACTCCAGACCACACGACCCACTAAAACCTACAGCGTGCCAATAGAAGGAACAAATCGCATGCAGTGCCACAAATATTTCCAACCTGTCAGCAAGAACAGTTTCTATAAATCTGAGTGTTCTCAGCATCCTCAAAATAAAATGCCATCTTTGTTTCACCTGCAATTCAACATTTTCACACACATGCCCACAAAACAAATGGTGAATACAAATCGAACACATATGCACATAAAACAAAGTGACTATACAAAGATTCAGTTTTAAGAATTTTAACTTTTTAAATATTTAACTTATTTATAACCTATCCTATCCTATCCCGTAACTCGGAGGTCGTAGGGGCACCACAGATTTTCGTTTAATCAGCGTACTCCATTTTTCCCTTATTTATTTATTTATTTATAACCATAATAATAATAATAATAATAATAATAATAATAATAATAATAATAATAATAATAATAATAGTAATAATAATAATAATGGATGTTATATAATACACAATTTTTCCCAAATCTCCAATCAAGCTCAAAGAACAGTGTTCTGAACCAACATACATGTTCACATGTTACGGACACTCTTACAAGCACAACAAACTCATCAATCACTTGAACATGTGATGTAAAGGCTGGGAGATTGTTATTAGATGGTAAAAGGTAAAGGTAAAGGTAGTCCCATAGCCTTGTGGCCGTAGGGGAGCGTGATGTTGGAGATCACACTTATCTTGGGCCAGCGTAATGAGGGTGATGCCCAACTCTCTCCCTCGCTGCTTTACCTTCCCCACCCTCAAGAGAGTAGGTACTCAATCACAGTTGAGTCAACTGGGGGCGTTGTTATTTGTCGCTTCACACCTTAGCGGTCACCCATCCAAGTGCTAACCGCACCGGACGGTGCTTCACTTTCGACACAGTAGCGAGTGCTCCAACCACTGCACTATCCGACACCCCTATTAGATGACAGAAATACAAATAGAATATTATTTGTGAAATGTTAGATTGAACGCATCCAATACCATTATTGAAGTAATTATTTAGCTATTTAATTAGGAAATTTGAAGAAAAAAAAGTTCCAAACTTCTTCTTCATGTAAAACTGTGTGTGTGCCTGTGTTTAAGTGTATGTGTTTGTGCCAGTGTGTGTGTATGGGAGAGTGTATGTATGTGTACATAATACAACTGTGGTAGATGCTGGAATGCAGTGACACAAAGGCAAGGGTTGATATAGGGAGTTACTATTATACACCAAGGACATTTGTTTTACCCTCACAACAGCGTTTTACAGCTTTGAACTTGTCAACTGTATACAGTCAATTGTTAATGATTTCTTTCTCACCAATATTTTGCATTGTGGGCTGAGCTGATGCAGTGTGTGTCGAATGGTGAAGAAACAAATGTGTAGATATAGCTCAGGCTGCCAGGACTTGAAGTTCAAAGTTTTGAGCAGTTTCTTCAGGGCTTGTGCTTCTGTACCTGTCACACATCATAATAATGCTTAAAATTCTCAACTGTCCTGTGATCTGTTTGGCTGTGCACTATCTGTTCATGTCTTTGCTCTATTTTCTTCTTTTATCTTTTGTTTCCCTCTGATTGGGCCATTTTAAGCTTGCGAAGTAGCGTCCCTTAGACCCTCAAACAAGTATTAGTAAACGGGAGGCAAATCATCTGACCTTGCAATCCTGGGCAACCAAGGGATTGGGGAAAAGGCATCTAGTGCTGGCCTGATGTATTTATGTAGCTGCCACTCATCCTCATAGAGAGATGGAATTCATGCATATATCTATATATATATATTAAACCTCAGTTTGTACTCTCATCCGAAAGAGGAGTGATGAGGGTTGAAAAGAAGAAAGAGGGAATAAAAGAGGCAGGCAAGGTGTGAGCCATGCTGGCTGGCATCAGTCAGGTGCAATGTTGTGCTCAGTGAAGAGCATACACGTACGTACACTACCAAGAAATAGTCATAAATAGTGTGACTGTCGGGTACCTGTGAACTCTTCTTGCTTGGTCAGTCCAAGTTTTCTGGCGCTGACAGATGCGTCCTTCTTTCCTGGCCCTCCCTTGACCTGGAATGAACAAGTGCCATCAAAGTCTTTTTTTTATCTGTAGTCTACATTTAGTCTGGCTTCCTTTTACTTCAGTATAGCAAACATTTCATCATTTCTGTTTCTGACAATGAGATAATAATTTGTAGCAAATACCGATGTTTATTAGATAATGGTTTATCCTGCGTGTTACGGCCTAAATGCTGTGCTATGCTACGAGAAATATTGTTGGTCAATATGGAAACAATAGTCATAGTCAAAGCACTGTTGCCACAGTCCTGCACCCAATTTGACACTTTCTGATGGACCTTTTGCCGTTCTTGTGCAGCGATAACAATACCATTATAATTGTTTAATTCATATTTAGAATTATAGTTTGTGAATATACTGACACACTGTCTGAAAACATGTCTCAACATTGCGGCTTTGCTCCTGTGCATGTGTCAAATTCTATCAAAACACTGACTGCATTGGGAAATGGGCAACAGCCTGTTGGTACAAATGTGCGCTACCTTACCCCATCTCTTTGAGCTGGATCCACTCTAAAATATACAATTTAAAATAAAATAAAATCAACTTTAGTACACTTGAAATAACATTACAAAGGGCCTATTTTTCTAATCGCTCACAAAATAACATCTTTGAACACAGAGTAAAACGTAGAACACAGTCTTAGCATATTTTGACATTGCTGACACGCTCCTTAGTAATAATAATAATATATCGCACATTCTTCATCCTTACACAATTCAAAGCGCAAAACAACAAAAATCCCAAATCTTTTCTTCTTCTTCTTCTCAGGATGAGCAGCCACAATCAAAACACTCATTCATTGGAACACTTACATCTTTGAACATGGTCTTGGGGCGGAACGGTTTGCTGCGGTCGTGTGTGCTGCCGCTCTCTTCGCAGATGTCGGAGGGCCATTGGAAGGATCCCAACTTGTCCAACGGTGCCTGTTCAGCCTGCCCTTTCTTCTTGACCTCCTCCTGCTGCTTCAGGCGGTCCGCCAGCTCGTAAAGTTCATACGCTTTCACGATGTGGTTCTGCCAAACTCTCTTGTGGATGCTCTGTATCTGCTGCCTGGTGGCTTCCACATCTAAGCACCTATGGAGAATGTGTCCTTATTAGTAGTAGTACATGTAGTAGTAGCAGTAGCAGTCCAACACAGGCTCACAATGGTGAGGAAACGGAAACTCCGATGGTATGGCCATGTCACCAGAGCATCACGCCTTGCAAAGACCATCCTGCAAGGCATGATGCAGGGAGGCAGAAGAAGAGGGAGACAGAAAAAGAGGTGGGAGGACAACATTTGAGAATATACTGGCTTGACACTGAGTATAACCCTGAGGATTGCTGAGGATACAGCACGATGGAGTACGCTGGTTAAACGATCATCTATGTAGCCCCAATGACCTTTGAGTTTGGGGATAAGATAGGATAGTAGTAGCAGCAGCAGTAGTATTGTTGTTGTTGTTGTTTTATTAATATGATTGTTGTTGCACAGCTCAAGGTGCTAGCCCAAACAGCATATTATATAACTCATGTTACCCATTGATGACAATGGCAAATGTGATGAGGATAATGATGATGAGGACGAAGATGATAATGATCATTACAATAATGATAAAGAAGAAGATAATGATGATGATAATAATGACAATGGCAATGGCGATGATGATGATGATGATGATGATGATGATGATGATTATGATGATGATGATGATGATGATGATGATTATGATGATGATGATGATGATGATGATGATGATGATGGTGATGATGATGATGATGATGATTATGATGATGATGATGATGAAGAGAAAAATCATAATAAAAAGCATAGGACCTTAGGTAGGGGTATCTGGTGTTGAGTGTATTGGCCGCTCTGCTTCTTGACATTTTCTTGCTGGAGCTGGAGCTGGAGCCAGGAACGCTGAACATCCTTGCTTGATTGATTGACTGTAGATGCCTGCTGGGACTGGTACCAACTGACTCCTTTTTGCTGCTTGACTGCTTTTTAGTGGATGCCATCATTCAATTTATTTTTGGGCTGTTCCAATCAATATATACATGTAATAAATGAATAATAAGGGGCGAGCGTATGTGACTTAGGTACGAGACTATTGAGGTCACTGAGGGTTTTCTCCGGGAACTCCGGTTTCCTCCCTCCCTTCAATAATGGTACAGGACGCAGTCAATATAAAAATTTCAAAAATAAAAATTCAATTTTCTTTCCGTCTTCTTCGATCTTTCTGCCTTTACACCACCTGTTTGAGTGAGTGATGGATGTGTGTTTGGTGTGTGTGAGGGTGGATGAGACAGGCGAGCGTGTATTTGGTATAGATCGCCGCGCTTTGAGCCTGAATGATTTGGGGAAAGGCGCGTATAGCATCCTGTATTATTATTATTATTATTATTATTATTATTATTATTATTATTACTACTACTACTACTACTACTACTACTACTACTACTACTACTACTACTACTACTACTACTACTACTACTACTACTACTAATTATTATTATTATTATTATAAATGTGTATAACATTTAAAGGAACTGTTGAATCAGAAACATAATAAAATTGTGCAATCAAAATTGGATTGGAAGAAGATTTTTTTTTTTTCTCCATGAGTCCATCCATCAGTGATTACAAAGTTAACAGGCATTATCTGCCGACTGCAGCCCGCCCCTCCTAACCTAGAAATGTTAAATCATTCACATTGTTTACTATTACATACCACGCCAACTTGTCCTTGAAAACTTCTGCGACTTTTCCGCAGATCAAAAAGAAAACAATAAAAATTCACATGAGAAAAGCAGTTGCATTTTCTCGTTTCGGTTTCCAACATCAGGGAGATAACTCTACGTTTCCGGATCGAAAGCGAGGCAAGTGTGTCATGTGAAGAGAAGCCAAAACAAGATGGGGTGCTGTTTCAGTTCCGACGAAGATAAAGATGCTGGGGTAACTATAAAGGATTTTTTTACAAAAAATGTTGATGATGAAGCACTTGTAAAGTCTGGTATTTTGAGCAACAGTTTGTTTGTTTTACATGCATAATCGGGATAACTTTTGAATTCTTTTTTCCCCCTTGTTGAAGATCGTCTGCTCTGTGACTGACTGTCTTCACTGTTTCAGATTAATCTTCGCCATTGATTGAAGTAGAAGGAATTAGGCAACGAAAGTCGACTATAAATTACTGTTAGCTATTGAGTTGTATTAATTGTTTTGTCTGTGTCATATATTGACAAGGCACCCATTATGGAATTCATGTCGGTTTCGCCGATCGTTGTTATTGTGCAAGTTAGTGAAGTAACTCTTAAGTCTAAAATTTGTAGGCTGCATAGCAAGTCCAACAAACTTGTACACAATCTTATGCTAGATAAAGGTGTACAACAGCAGCAGACCTCTTTGGCATACTAATCGTGCCATCTCATTTGCAAGTGAGGTGGGCAAACCAGTTTACAATCTTGTACAATGGGTGGAGCAGTAGAGCAGTAGTGCAGTGGTTTGGTCACTTGTAGGCTAGCAATGTTTATGTTGCATTGTTGGGTACTTGACTGGATGATCATGCTCTGAACGCAACCACCAAATAATACAAACATATTTAAACAAGCTCATGACACACCCCAGTCCACCCAGCTGTGAATAGGTACCTGGAGCTGTTTAGAACTGGGGAAGGTAAAGCAGCAAGGGAGAGGAGTGGGCACCACCCTCAATAAGCTGGCCTTAAAAAAAGGGAGGTCCCAAACGCTTCCATAACCAAGGACTGAAAGGTTACTGAAAGATCTATTCTTTGACCATTTACGATAGTTGTTGGAGTTTGCTAGTGGATGGGTGAGAATGTTTTGTATCGCTTTGACGCAATCCCATTCACTGAATGATTCAGTCGTTTATGGATTTATTACTGAAGCCAGATAATAATAATAATAATAATAATAATAATAATAATAATAAATGTAGATTTATATAGCGCCGCATCACGACCACAAGTGGCTGTGCTCTCCGAGCTTGACACATTCATACACCATTTATACTACACAACAACAGTAGGTATAAAGTCTGAATAAATTCACTAAAAATGTACAACATAATGTTAAAAATATTCAATAAAAATATTACATTGAAACGCATAAAAAGGCAACTAAAACTATTATTAACTTGTAAAAGGCAACCAACACTTATAACAATTATAAAAAGCGAACACCATTGATTAGAGTTCAGGATCCATACAAATCTGCACATAGAATGATGATGATGATGATGATGATGATGATGATGATGATGATGATGTGGTCATTTATTATTATAGTGCCATCTCCATGTCAGTAGACATGTACTGTCAATTTGCATGCAGAGGGAAGAAAATTATCTCAAGATTTGGTGGCAGCCGTCAGATTTAATGTCCTATCCCTATCATATCCCATAACTCGAAGGTCGTTGGGGCACAGCAGATGATGGTTTAACCAGCAATCTTTCTCTGTCCTCAGCATGCCTCATGGCTTCGCTCAGAGTCAAGCCAGTCCATTCTCGAATGTTGTCCTCCTACCTCTTTTTCTGTCTCCCTCTTCTTTTGCCTCCTTGCACCATGCCTTGCAGGATGGTCTTTGCAAGGCCTGATGTTCTGGTGATGTGGCCATACCATCGGAGTTTCCGTTTCTTCACCACTGTGAGCATGTCATCGTATTGTCCAATGGCTTGTGTGATGGTCTGTCGGCCTTCGTCACTGGTAATGTGCTGGGTATGCGAAATGCCCAGAAGTCTTCTGTTGCACCTCATCTCCATGCTTTGTATTCTTCGTTGTAGATATGCTGTGAGGGTCCATGTTTTGCAAGCGTATAGGAAGATGTAGATGACAAGGGAGCGCAATAGCCTTACCTTGGAATGTAGACTGATGGTCCTATCTTTCCAAATGGGCTTCAATCTTGTCAGGGCAGCAGTTGTTTGAGCGATCCTGGAGAGGACTTCCTGTCGGGACCCATTGTCTGATACAATGCTCCTAAATATTTGAATTGTGCACTGTGTTGAGGGATTGGCCTTGGACTTTGATGTCCATGCTGATTCCATTGGTGTTGTTGGTCATCATTTTGATCTTCTCTGCACTTATTTCCATTCCATAGGCTCTGGAGGTGGTGTCAAGCCTTTGTACCAGTTGTTCAAGTTCTTGTTCCTTTCCAACCAACCAATCCATCAATGTCATTCGCAAAACGAAGTTTGGAGATTGCTCTACCCCCTATGCTGACTGTGCCTTCGTGATCTGCAAGGGCATCTGACATGATGCGCTCTAGGAAGATGTTGAAGAGTGTTGGAGAGAGCAGGCATCCTTGACTCACACAGTTTCCAATGGCGCTGTTGTGGAGGACTGCACTGGTAGCCTTGTCAAACAGGCTTTTGAGGACTTCAGTAATTTTAGGGCTGATGTTGTAAACTCTCATGGTTGCCTACAAAGCTGCATGCCCAACTCGGTCAAACGCTTTCTTGAAGTTGTTGGTGCTGTAGGTATTTCTCGCAGATTATTCTGAGGTTGAAAATCTGTTCAGTGGTACTTCGCCCTGCCCTGAATCCTGCTTGTTCTTCAGCTATTATTTGTTCAGCTTGGGGTTTCAACCTGTTGAGTATTATTATCAGGAGGACTTTGGCCTTTGCTGGGATGGCTTATGAGGCTGATGGTGTGGTAATTTTGACACTCCTGAAGGTTACCGTTTTTGGGAAGAGTGATGACAAGCGACTGGGTCCATGGTGTAGGCCACTCCTCACTCTGCCGGAAGGATTTAATTTAACCCCTTAACTGCCATAGTGAAAAGCGCATCTGTACTTCCTGTATGCCGGAGCAAAATTTGACTGTTGAGGGTGTGTTCACTAAAACGTGAATAATTCAGGCATTTGAAGAGATATCTCTTAGATATTTGGCAAAGTTTTTTGTAACATCCCTGTCTTCAATATCAAGTGAAAATAGTTTCATTTGACAAGACATACATTTTCTAGTAATTATTTATTCTTGTTTTTTTGCTGTGATCAGGCATTTTTGGAACATAAAAACACACATCAACACAAAAAATGCATGACAGAACACCACGAAAAACTGGTGTAACAAAAGGACAATCATCAAGCAATCAATAAACTACTTGGAAATCAACTTTACGTCTATATCATCCACAGAAATAAGGGTACCTGTCCATGGTATGGTAAGTCCGGAATCACACGTCATAATCCACAGCTGTAGAGACTCAGCAAAGTCACAACACACACAGCAGGGAAAAGTCCACACACTACTTCCAGTATATGAATTTTGTGTGATAAGGTCTTCATCATCACTGTCTTGATCATTTAGGACCTCTTGAAGCACTTCAAGTGCTGAATATCGTCTAAAAACAGACCTCGTAGTACCCCCTCATCGTCCACCATCCGCCATTTTGTATGATGACTGAACACTGCGAAGTAATAAAATTTCAAATATTGTGCAACTTTCGGTTTTTGCGATTTATAATGGTCAAAGGGAAAGAACCGTTGGTTGGAGATTTCTAGCTGCTCTGCCAACAGTTACTGCGGTTACCTCCCTTCTTGGGTGACTACAGAATGCCGACGAATAAACCCCGGACAGCCTTCGGGGTTGGGCACACAGGAAGCAGAAAATCATCCCGAATGAGGTTCAGGGTTGGGCGGTTAAGGGGTTAAAGAAGAAAAAAAGTACATATTTACAGTTTTGGAGTCAACCAAATCAGAATGCATTGTTGAAAATATGTCTTCACTGCCCTTTTGAACAAAGTATGAATCATGATTAAATATATATATGTATTTCATTTATATCATAGTCCATGTCTTTGTATTATTTGGTCATTCGGATATATTGTAAAAACTGATGTTACAAAAATAAATACAGATCATATAATAACTAGATGTAGCAGAGTTGGTATATTAGAAACTGGAATTATGCTGTGACATTGGTTGCCATTCTGCACTGTATTCTTATATGATTCATACCTGTCCCTAGTATGGGTTTATTCATTTTCCTGTTTTCAGTTTTCAGACCCAAGAGAACGTGAACCACTACTAGGCCCAAATCATGGCAACTCGAGTTCTCAACCTCATGGGTAGGAACAATGTCAGCTGTATTATTGAATAATAAATTTTCATGATTATTTATTCACTTTATGAAATAAATTAATTTACTGATAATTATTTAATTAACATTAATATTACGTAACCCATGCTGGACCATGATCAGGACATTGTCATTTTAAGCTCTTTAATTAAGTGTTTCTCCTTTGTTGATTCACAGTTATTGTAGGATTGTCAGTAATAAAAGTCATCTGTTACATGTAGCTCATGCCCACAGCATTTCAGAATTTTTATTATAATTATTCAGCAACAAAGGTGACCTGTGGCGCTAACCACCTACAAGGCTTTTGTCCCCACATATAATGTTTACTGGGGATGAGGTTGGCTGGGTGGAGAAAGCGATGGCAAAACAATTTAAGCAATGAATGTTAACTCTTTCCCTGCCAGGCATGTTTCCACGTTTGTGCCAGACATTTCTCTGGCACCGGAAAGAAAGTTCAGTACCTTAGGCATTTAAGCTACTGTTCTTTCAATAATAGTTGTTAAATAGACATATTTCATATCAAATTAAAGGTAAAAGAGTGAAGAATAAGAAAAAAAAAACCACAAAAATGTTAATTTGATTATGTTATTGAAATATGTGTTTTGAAAGCATGTTGATCTTTTTGAAATAATAAAATAAAATAAAAATATTTCTACATACCACAGTGATAAAACAAATCTGGAGGAATAATTCCAATCACTGAATCAGCTTCACACACAAGAAAGAAAATTTATTTAGGATCAAAATACACTTTACAGTTTGAAATTATATTGATTATTAGCACAGAGTTTGACACACTGTCGATTGTGCCCATCACTATGCTTAGTAAAATGCACACTAAACACTCTAAAAATGAATCAATTTGAAGAAAAAACGCGCCTGTCGATCGGGAACGAAAGTAGAAAGAGTTATCTCTCTTTGGTTAAAATAAAACTTGGATTGGACTGCGCAAAAAAACGGAACGTAACGGAATACTGAAATCGACGATATATCGTCGATTGGCACAAACATGGCGCCTCAGATCGACGATATATCGTCGATTGGCAGGGAAAGAGTTAAGCCATAACATTGCCAGGCAGGGGTTCAAAGCTTGTTGACAACCTGGAGCGCCCACACAATAACATCACACTGATACACATGCAAGCGCCCCAAACTCTTTAGGATGATAGTGGTGTTAGTTTTGGTTTTTGACTCACATGCAGAGCAGTGCCAGTGTAGGCATACACACCCTCAAAATTTTTTTATTTTTTTTCAAGATTTTTTACAATCTGTGCGAGATGAGTCCTAATTAGTCCATCAATGTCATCGAACAAAATTGTCAGTTTGTCCGCCGTTCACTGCCCACTGTTCGCCGTCTGTCTGTGCAAACACTTTGAAAGTGGATAAGTACTCAGAACCTATTTCAACTATCACAGCCTATCTTGGTAAGATGGTACAGTATATACTCATGAGACCTTCATACATAAATTATCAGCGAATGAAGGATTTTACTTCAGAGTCCAGGTCACAAAGTTATCAACTGTTGGTTTAAAAAAAAAAAATCACCAATATTCACGTTTTTTGTAGGTTATTAATATTAAACTAATGATTCTTTGATGAATGATATATGTCAGTGAGACACACATACTATACACATTTGGTCAACCTCACTCCAAGGTCAAAGTCAATGGAGCTGTCCAAAGTCAATCAGTATAGGTACTTTGAGGTGGCCTCCGCACTAAACTACCAGAGATATAAAGTCCAAACTTGCTGTTTTTAGAGATGATAGATTAATTTTTCATATTTGTTCCGTTTTTTCGTTGATCTTAAAGGTCAAGGTCATTTTAGGCCTTGCAGAAGCATACCAAAAATAGTTCATCGTACAGTGGAGTGGCTGTTTTATTTACCCATAGTATGCAACAACATTGGATTATTTGATCAGAAATGCATGAGAGGTCATATGAGGGTCAAGGTCATCCCAAGGTCAAAGTCACTGAAGGTCAAGGTCATCCCAAGGTCAACGTTTTTGTGGGCATAATACAACTTTTGCTGTAGTTTATTTGATAATACGTGAGTGTATTCTTAGCCAGAGGTCAAGGTCATCATCTTAAGAACAAGAGCATAGAAAGATCAAAGTCAGTATAACTTTGCATTTTAATGCCACTGTTTCATTTAGTTTTTTTCTGGGCCCTCATTTTGATGTTAAATATTAGAAGTTCCCTAAGGAGGACTTTGCCCTTTTGGTTATTATTTATTTTGAGAGTACACCAAGACCCAGTCTGTGCATGCATGCATTCCATCGCACAAATTTGAAAGATCCTGATGCTCATGTCCTACATGCGTAAGTGCCAGCTTCATAAATACACTCAGCAAGCACTAGGTAGCTTCTCCCCCATCTATGGCCACCCGGGATTGTGCTGAGTTATCTGAGGCCTAACATAACGCGCCTCAGGCAGCAGGTGGGCGCCTCATGCTGCGTGAGTCAGATGGCCAGTGTCTTGAGAAACTGTGGAGCTGGAAAAGCCATGATGGTGGTTTGTGCAGAGGGAGGGCAGTACAGTCCTACACGCAAGAGGCCGACAAGGGAGACGAACAGTCAGCCATGGCCAGAATCCTTAGCCAGAACGCTCGTGAGGTGATCGACGTTGCCTCCAATGAAACGCCTTTGGAGCAGTCCGAGTACCACGACCGTACCAAACAATACAAGTAGGTGTTCCTGTTGTGTTTTGTGTTTTATGGATTGTACAGCGGGGTAACGGTATTGCACTTGCTACTGTTTGGGGTGGAGGGAAATGGACAGTATCTCCAAACAGGCTGAAAAATAAAACATCACCCCATTGTTTCCAGCTGTGGATGGGCCCCTGGACCTGCTTTGTATTGGAGAAAGTACAGGAGAGGGTGGAGTGTATAGCACTGCCCTCGTCAAACTGAAGAGTGAGGTTGAACCAACACGCATTGAAAGTTTTAACGTCCACAACCACTATTTGCCATACGGCACACAGGGATGACAGGGGGTAGGGACCTAAATCAACACTGAACCACTACAGCAATAAGATGGACAGTGAACTATGACCTCTTTCATCTTGCCCACTGCTGTATTGGGACTTGGGTCATGGGTGTGATATGTATGTTGCCCACTGCTGTATTGGGACTTGGGTCATGGGTGTGATATATATGTTGCCCACTGCTGTATTGGGACTTGGGTCATGGGTGTGATATGTATGTTGCCCACTGCTGTATTGGGACTTGGGTCATGGGTGTGATATGTATGTTGCCCACTGCTGTATTGGGACTTGGGTCATGGGTGTGATATGTATGTTGCCCACTGCTGTATTGGGACTTGGGTCATGGGTGTGATATGTTGCCCACTGCTGTATTGGGACTTGGGTCATGGGTGTGATATGTTGCCCACTGCTGTATTGGGACTTGGGTCATGGGTGTAATATGTATGTTGCCCACTGCTGTATTGGGACTTGGGTCATGGGTGTAATATGTATGTTGCCCACTGCTGTATTGGGACTTGGGTCATGGGTGTGATATGTATGTTGCCCACTGCTGTATTGGGACTTGGGTCATGGGTGTGATATGTATGTTGCCCACTGCTGTATTGGGACTTGGGTCATGGGTGTGATATGTATGTTGCCCACTGCTGTATTGGGACTTGGGTCATGGGTGTGATATGTTGCCCACTGCTGTATTGGGACTTGGGTCATGGGTGTGATATGTTGCCCACTGCTGTATTGGGACTTGGGTCATGGGTGTGATATGTATGTTGCCCACTGCTGTATTGGGACTTGGGTCATGGGTGTGATATGTTGCCCACTGCTGTATTGGGACTTGTGTCATGGGTGTGATATGTATGTTGCCCACTGCTGTATTGGGACTTGGGTCATGGGTGTAATATGTATGTTGCCCACTGCTGTATTGGGACTTGGGTCATGGGTGTAATATGTATGTTGCCCACTGCTGTATTGGGACTTGGGTCATGGGTGTAATATGTATGTTGCCCACTGCTGTATTGGGACTTGGGTCATGGGTGTGATATGTATGTTGCCCACTGCTGTATTGGGACTTGGGTCATGGGTGTAATATGTATGTTGCCCACTGCTGTATTGGGACTTGGGTCATGGGTGTAATATGTATGTTGCCCACTGCTGTATTGGGACTTGGGTCATGGGTGTGATATGTATGTTGCCCACTGCTGTATTGGGACTTGGGTCATGGGTGTAATATGTATGTTGCCCACTGCTGTATTGGGACTTGGGTCATGGGTGTAATATGTATGTTGCCCACTGCTGTATTGGGACTTGGGTCATGGGTGTGATATGTATGTTGCCCACTGCTGTATTGGGACTTGGGTCATGGGTGTGATATGTATGTTGCCCACTGCTGTATTGGGACTTGGGTCATGGGTGTGATATGTATGTTGCCCACTGCTGTATTGGGACTTGGGTCATGGGTGTGATATGTATGTTGCCCACTGCTGTATTGGGACTTGGGTCATGGGTGTGATATGTATGTTGCCCACTGCTGTATTGGGACTTGGGTCATGGGTGTGATATGTATGTTGCCCACTGCTGTATTGGGACTTGGGTCATGGGTGTGATATGTATGTTGCCCACTGCTGTATTGGGACTTGGGTCATGGGTGTGATATGTTGCCCACTGCTGTATTGGGACTTGGGTCATGGGTGTGATATGTTGCCCACTGCTGTATTGGGACTTGGGTCATGGGTGTGATATGTTGCCCACTGCTGTATTGGGACTTGGGTCATGGGTGTGATATGTGATATGTTGCCCACTGCTGTATTGGGACTTGGGTCATGGGTGTGATATGTGATATGTTGCCCACTGCTGTATTGGGACTTGGGTCATGGGTGTGATATGTGATATGTTGCCCACTGCTGTATTGGGTCATGGGTGTGATATGTATGTTGCCCACTGCTGTATTGGGACTTGGGTCATGGGTGTGATATGTGATATGTTGCCCACTGCTGTATTGGGTCATGGGTGTGATATGTATGTTGCCCACTGCTGTATTGGGACTTGGGTCATGGGTGTGATATGTATGTTGCCCACTGCTGTATTGGGACTTGGGTCATGGGTGTGATATGTATGTTGCCCACTGCTGTATTGGGACTTGGGTCTTGGGTGTGATATGTATGTTGCCCACTGCTGTATTGGGACTTGGGTCATGGGTGTGATATGTTGCCCACTGCTGTATTGGGACTTGGGTCATGGGTGTGATATGTTGCCCACTGCTGTATTGGGACTTGGGTCATGGGTGTGATATGTTGCCCACTGCTGTATTGGGACTGGGGTCATGGGTGTGATATGTATGTTGCCCACTGCTGTATTGGGACTTGGGTCATGGGTGTGATATGTTGCCCACTGCTGTATTGGGACTTGGGTCATGGGTGTGATATGTTGCCCACTGCTGTATTGGGACTTGGGTCATGGGTGTGATATGTTGCCCACTGCTGTATTGGGACTTGGGTCATGGGTGTGATATGTATGTTGCCCACTGCTGTATTGGGACTTGGGTCATGGGTGTGATATGTTGCCCACTGCTGTATTGGGACTTGGGTCATGGGTGTGATATGTTGCCCACTGCTGTGTTGGGACTTGGGTCATGGGTGTGATATGCAAATGCTGAGCTATGCCAGTGGGATAAGTAAGTTATTAACATTTGTCTGCACTACAAGTACAGCTCAAAGTTTTGGCAAAATAGGGACTTTTTTTTTTCCTATTGAGGTAAAGAAGTTAGACTAACCCTTCATGCAGCTCTTAATATTGTTGACGAGACTAATTCCTCAGGCAGTTCTTAGTATTGTTGACGAGACTAATTCCTCAGGCAGTTCTTAGTATTGTTGACAAGACTAATTCCTCAGGCAGTTCTTAGTATTGTTGACAAGACTAATTCCTCAGGCAGTTCTTAGTATTGTTGATACAGCTGATGTTGGACTACATATTTATGTTTTAGATATAATGAATGATGCTAGTAAATGATTTTGGATGAAATGTAGGTATGTTAATTTAAATATTATATCTGCTTCCACACAATGTTTAGCCTGAAATGAGTGAAGTGAACGTTAACATGATGACTAACTTCCACCCTTCAGGGCCATGAGAATGATGATAGTACTGATCAAACTTAACAAACTGAAAGCATGAAAACTAACGTGATGCATGCAGTCGTGTTTTGAAATCTGGCAGCACAAGATTAAAGATGGCGCTAGCATCCTCAGGCATCAAAGGGCCACGACTTTCCTTCCCTAATGGCATTACATCCCCTCAGGCTGTTCTCTCGGCTCCACCCATCTCGCCTGCTGAGATTCAGTTGGTGAGTTTTGTCATCTGTGTATGTGTCGTTGGCAGTTAGGTATGAAAGCAATATAATATTTAATGGACTGTATGTGTGTACGGATGTATTTGTACCCTTCAATTCCAATTTTCAGTAATGAGCCTATATGTTTTTATTGTTAGCTTGATGTTTGGTTGATAAATGGAAGAATAAGGAAATTATTTGTGGTCCCATAACATTTAAGGTTTGTAAAAGAAAAAAACAACAAAATAATGAAAATGTGGGGGCAAAAGGCAGTACTGTACAGTGTGGCCAGCACTAATAGGTTGGACTGTACATGACTTGTAACATTATTGTTGATTCTGTGTTCACGGTGCTGCAATCTATGTGTGGCTGTATTTTCATATAACCGGTGTACATTACTTTTATTACTGATTCAGTGATTGTGTATTCTAAGTGCTGCAGTCTACGTATTCTAAGTGCTATTGTCTATGTGTGGCTGTATTTTCTATAACCAGTGTACATGGCTTACTGATTGTGTATTTTAGTGCCGCAGTCTATGAGTAGCTGTTTTTTCAGATAACCAGTGTTGGTGACTTTTATTACTGATTGTGTATTCTAAGTGCTGCAGTCTATGAGTGGCTGTATTATGAGATTGTGAGCTATACATGGCTTATTTCAGTGCTGCAGTCTATGAGTAGCTGTTTTTTCAGATAACCAGTGTTCGTGACTTTTATTACTGATTGTGTATTCTAAGTGCTGCAGTCTTTGAGTGGCTGTATTTTCAGACAACCAGTGTACATGGCTTACTGATTGTGTATTTTAGTGCCGCAGTGTATGAGTAGCTGTTTTTTCAGATCACCATTGTTCATGACTTTTATTACTGATTGTGTATTGACAGTGCTGCAGTCTTATGTGTGCCTGTATTTTCAGATTACCAGTGCAACGGAAAGAAACACGAGAGCAGTGAGAGATGTGCGCATTCAACACAGAGAAGATTTAGTCGTCTCTTTTGGGGTTCCTGTGCCATAAGAACTGCAATTAGGCTTCAATTTGACTTTGAATGACATTTATGCGCTGATGGATGAGAGTTTCTTGGGTATAATTTTGATTTTGAATGACATGCGCCTGTTGGAAATAGCTGAACAACATTTTGTGTGTCCAAGAGTCAAAGGCGTTGAATGATATCATTAATTTTATATAGGAGATTGTGTGTGTGCATGTGTGTGTAACTGTAAAATTGTTGTTGTTCATTTTTCATGCATGTTTGAATGAGTCATGTTTATCATTAGATCACATAACGGATATGAAGACTTTTTCTTTTTTTACTTGAGTTTGGTGTGTTTGACAGAATATAACTGTAAACTTCTTTGTGTATGATTATGATTGAAATTTGAGACTTTGTTAGAAAGATGAAAAGAGCTGTCCGTGGTTTGAGACAACTTGAGGACGTTTTTTAAAATTTTAAATGAAATTCAACGGTTTTTTTTTTAACTTTGGAGTCATTGTTAGAGAAACTTGGAAAGTTTGAGATAGAACAGAATTACATGCATTACCATGTGTTGAATGATTGTTTGAAACATCATGTTAGAAAGGATGTTCACACATAATTTATATTAAAGGGCGACTTCTTAGTGCCGAAAGACACCAATCGCGAACGCGCTTACCTCCCCTCGGAAGTGACGTAGCGACGATAAGAAAACAGTCCCTGTTTACGACTTTTTTTGCCATGTCTTCCTCTGAAAGTGACTGCTTATCGGAGTTTTCCGACATAGAAATTGATACTGATGAAGTTATGGGTTTAAAACTGTACATGTTCGAGCCATTAGCCTGTTCGGCCATTAGTGACGAAAAGCAAAGGTCTACTACTAGTACTACTACCAATATCAAACACAGCAAAGATCCTACGGTAAGTAAAACTAATTTGACTATCATTGTATCAATCATTCTATGTTTATTAAGTATATCACTGTCGTGCTCACAAGTCATGGCTTTTGTTGTCATGCAGTCTATACGATATATATATATAAAATCAGGACTGATCACACGAAGCAACCGGTCACACGCTAAAATTAATTCTATACAACAGAGGCGGATGTTGGTTTTCGCTGCGGCTCGCTCATAGGCCTCTTTCCTTGTTCCTGTACCTGCTAACAAATGTGCACTGTGTCCGGGGACGTTATTCTACTCACTGAACTGAACTGAACTGCTAACAAAAAATCTTGCAGCTCTTCAAATGATATAAAATAATATACCCAAAAGCAAAGGAAAATAATTAAAATATTGGTGCAATGGCAAGCACTTGGCACCACTCAATCTCCATTGTATTAGGTTCTCGTAGTCCTCTTCTCTGAAGTGCGCAGACCAAACTATTGTGGAAGATATTCCACGGATGAAGTCTTTTCTAGTCTTAATTATGAATTTGTCCCACAACGGTTATACACTTGTATCGGTGGGATACGAGTGAAGGGCCACAGTTTCGCTTTTTATATTTGAGCAACCACCCACAACACAGCGTCTCGGCATGGTTGCAGTGGCATATGAAGAAAAATAGTGTTCTCGACGACACGTCACTTCCTGTCACTGTCATGTGACACAGGTTTTTGTATCGCTCATATCGCGTATTTTCTAATATAATGAAAAGCCAAGTTTTTATCTTTTTTAAAACTAATGTTAGCATTAAATTCTACGTATTCTAATTGTTTAAGGCAAGTCTTTCGTTTCTTTATATATAGCTTTGCTATAAAATTAATAAAAACGACGCCTACTGCTCATGACTAAGAAGTCGCCCTTTAAGGTGACATGTCGTGGCAGCAGCTGATTGTTCACTGTCGCCATGCCACATTATGGCTAACTTTTTTTAATGTAATAACAGTGCCAATTAAAGGGTAAACTCATCTTCACTAAAAATAAACGGATCCTTCAAAGTGGGCAATTTCAAATGTGCAGTATTGCCCATCTCATAATTGACCTTTTTTTCCCCCTTGTATTTAGCAGTGTTATCATCATTGTATGATAATCTGGAAAGGGCGTTGTGTGCATGCTTGATTGTTAGTCACTCATTGATGTAGGTAGTCTCCGCTAGCCATGTTATTATATTAGAAATCAATAAGCGACTGAAAACTTCGCATTTGTTAAATGCCGTGTGTTTTAATTCTAAAATTTCATTTGAAAGTATTCTCCACGTTTTTCTGCATGTGGAATCGTCATGAAAAAAGTAAGATGCTAATTTGTTTTTCCTTTCCTAGCATATGTACAAATTGAACTATATAACATTTTGTGTGAGTGGTTACACTAGAGCACATGAATGACTGGCGATTGTAACATACCATATGAGTTGACAGTAGGGCTATAATTATAAACATATTCAAAATCATTGTACTTTTCTTTGCATTCGATGAACCTTGCAAACTTCTTTGTTTTTAAATCATAACAGTCTATTTTATTACAAGTGTTACGTACTTTATTGTACAAGATCATCAAGATATGAAATGGTGTTTGGCTGTGCCCACAGACAACTTTGTTTTGTCATTTTCTTGTGGTGTGTTTAGTTTTTATGTTAATTCTATATTTATGTCTCAAAGATTGTTATGTATTTAAGAGTTGTAGAATTGAAAAATTATGTTGAGGAGAATGCCCGCATTTAGAACTGCTAGTTCTGCAATAAAATTCTCCGACTCTGAAGTGATTTTGAACTGTTGAAGTAAGAACCATATTGGTATTTATGCTGTTATGTCTGCATATTTACTTTAATATATTTTAGATTTTTAAAAAAATATTTTGCATTTTCTGAGTGTAGTATTGTGGGCCTTGGATTGAAGGTTTTTGTTTGTTTGTATTAGTTATTTATTTGTACAATATTTTAGTGTATTTTATTTATTCCTCTCTTTGGTAGCTTAGTATCAATTGAATGCTATGTGAGATTGAATGCTGCTATGTGAAAAGCCATGCTGTTACGTTAGTGTGTTCTATGAATTTGTCAACTTTAATGTTGTGTATTTCTGTTTTTGTTTATTTGTGGGTGTGTGATTTGATATTCCTACTTGTATGGTCTCTCATGCCATTTGAAGTTCAAGCCGCTCACTAACTACAGCATATCTTTTTTTTCCTTTAACACTCCTTCGGATAAGAGTTTAAACCGAAGTCTAGTCTGTGCATGTACACATTCCATCGCATGGACTTTAAAGATCCTGACGCTCATGTCCTAGATGGGTGAGTGCCGGCTACACAAATATACCCAGCATGCACTAGATCCCTTATCCCCATCCCCAGTCGGCCAAGATTGTGCTCAGTTGTCTGGGTCTCTGTGTGCCCAAAGGCTGCAAGTGAGTACATTGGTCAGCGCCTTGAGCAGCTCTTGAGCTGAACAGCGCTATGTAAGAATGGTTAAATGCAAATGTTAACAATGAGTTTTCCTTATTATGGCATTTAAAAAAAAATTTTTTTTTTAAACTTTAAGTTAAGCTTGGTGTGCAGGTTTTACTCATTGTGTGCATGTGTATGATAGTATGTGTAGTGTACAAACAGAGCAACAGTAAGTGTAGAGAAGAGGGAATAACATTTTATTTTGTATGTGAAACTAGTTTAGTGAAAGTATATCAGGAAGGGAGATTATCGAGTTCTGACTACAGTATTATTTCCCCTCTTTAGTTACTTGTGTTTAGATTTATTACAGTTTTTTTTAGGTTGATGTTATTTTGTAAAGTAAGTATAGCAGTTGTGACAATCTCTTCACCATTCCATTTGACCTATTTTGAGGAGAAAAACCATCATTCTCAGTTGTTCTCATTGCCTGTTTGATTGTAACAGAAGTATTGGGTTGTAAAAATATTTCTTATTCTTATTTTTAATTCCATTTTATTTATTCTAATGGTCATTATGATGGCAGTAGAACTTTGTGAAAATACAAACTTAATGTAGGTGATAGTTTGAAAGAATTGGTCAAGAGGATGTCATTTGGAAGACAGTTGTTAAATGAATCAATAACTGCAAGAAGGCTGTGAGACTTTTTAAAAATTATTTTATTTTATTTAACATTACTTAATTTTATTATCTTTGCTTTTGTTTTTTTAAATTACACTACAGTGGTGTTTGTTAAATTTGCCAATAAAGCTGACTCATGTACGCAACTTAATGCCTGAACTTTTGGTCACTTTGATGCCTTTATTGTTAAGTGACCGGCTGGTGGAGTGCCTTCAGTGTTACCATTAGGGTTGTTTCAGCAGATCTTTTATACGAATCATGGGTGAGTCCTCTTTCAACCAAGTTGTGGTCCTGATTCAGCTCTTTGCAGCCCACTGGACCCTGTAAGCAATAAATAAGTTTCTTTGCTATAGCTGTTGTACGCTGCCATTCACACACCGATTGATGACAGGCACACACGCTAACACATATACCTACCTGTGACTTTAGACTCTTCTTTTTCCCTTCTCGCCCATACAATCCCACTCCTACCTTGCCCTCTCCCTCCCACTCTTCCCCCCCCCCCCCTCCCTCCATTCTCTCCCTTTGGGAGTGCTGGGGGTTTCTGTAGAATTAGTATTCCCACTTCTGGTAATTTAGTGCTTTAAATTCCCACTGTCGCTGTCTTTCTCTTTTGTTCTATTCATTCCTACTCTGTTCTATCAATCTACTATACTATCTTCTTCGCTAGACCTGTCACTTACATTTTTTCTTGAAAACTCTTCCAAAACTCATTTGTGCATGAGGTCTGTGGGTCAGCTTGAGAATATTGGACGCTCTCTGCCAAATGGTCACTGGGGCTTCCTATATTATTATTTAGCAATGTAGGCATTTTATATGTATGTGTTTTGTTAATATTTTATAATGATGTTTATATTCTATTTTGTTTTTGTAAACCGGGGTTTGATAGAGTATAGTTTCAGCGTTCCGTGCATGGGATGTCTTTATTGTAAAGTAACCGGCAGGTGGAGTGCCTTCAGTGTTATCACTGGGGTTGTTTCAGCAGATCTTTTATACAGATCAGGGGTGAGTCCTCTTTGGTTCTGATTCAGCTCTTTGCAGTCCACTGGACCCTGTAAGCAATGAATAACTAACTAATAATAATAATAATAATACAGGATGCTATACGCGCCTTTCCCCAAATCATTCAGGCTCAAAGCGCGGCGATCTATACCAACAAACACGCTCACCTGTCTCATCCACCCTCACACACACCAAATACACATCCATCACTCAAACAGGTGGACTCTTTCAACCAAGTTGTGGTCCTGATTCAGCTCTATGCAGTCCTTTGGACCCTGTAAGCAATGAATAACTAATGAACTCCTACCTTGCACCATCTTATAGATTCATTTTGTTTGGAATCCATCTTGCAAATATAATCATCATTATGATATCTGTAACATAAATTGCAAATCTTTGTTGTGAATAGATAACAAAGTTTAATGTTTATCTTTGAAACAAACTCCAACTATCTACTAATTCCTCCCTGTCAATAAATAATAAATTTGAATGTTTATTTTCTTTAATTGTGAATTAAAACACAAAACCAACTTATCAGTTAGGTGACTGATGCAACGTTGTTTGTACTGATAACACAGTTACTGTGATAAGTGTGTACAAAATAACCTGCAACTGTGTGAAGCAAAGGAGAATGTGCTCCACAAGCATACAAAGCAAATGTTGCTACTTAGGCCGCTACTTGCATTTGATACAGTATACCTCATGAGAGATTATTGGAAAAATTTAGGCAGCCTGTGGAATAACCGGACGTAGCATTAACTGGGTTCGGTAATTTTTAACTCACTTGCACACACACACACACACACACACACACACACACCCACACACACACACACACCGCTCCACCATTAATAGAACTTTTGCTGTAATTTATATGATTGTACAGGAGTGTATTTGGAGCCAGAAGTCAAGGTCATCTCAAGGTCAAGAGCATTGAAAAATCAAAGTCGGTATTACTTTGCAGTTAAAACACCCATTTCATTTTGAAGAGGCACTATTTTTCATATTAATATTGCGAGTTCCATAAGAAGCTGTGAGTCATATGGGCTTTGCCCTCCTAGCTAACTGTTAGAGTTCAGACTGTTAGAGTTGGAAACACTAACTCTGGAAAACGCTAACTCTGGAAAAACTTACGTTCTAAGTGGCATCCTTGAATGCAGTATTCTAGGTCCAGTTTAATTTACAATCTGTATTAATGACTGGCCTGAATTGGTTCAAAGTGTATTAAAAGAAGGAATAAAAAAACTTATAACTCTCAAAATAAGAACACAAATTTTTGGTTTGTTAAAAAAAAAAAAATTTCAAGTGTACAACACTGGCCAGGTTTAAAAACAAAGATATCAAGCACTATTTATACCAAAATCAAATTAATCAAGAATGAATAAATATCATTATCAATTTATTTGAGAATAAGTCGAACTCCTCTACTTAACCCTACCCCCACTCCGCCCCATAAATCCTGATTACAATACCTAAAGGTGAACTCCCCTCTCCTACCCCCTCTCCTCACTCCCTCCTAACCCTAACCCCAACAATAGAAATACATCTTCAACACACAAGCAGACTGTAATATCAGAAATGTTGACAAAGATGTGGTAACTCAGCTTAGAGATAAACAGATAGTATTGAACAAAACTTGACGTTAATTTACCAGAATGTAGTTGTTACGTTGAAACGCGAACGAAAGTATGTCGGAAGCGTGTACGATAGATCTAATCGTTTCGATTTGCAAAGTATTCAATAATGGAGTTTATTTACCTTTGATTTGAGTTTGCATTGTTGTTAGGAGAGGCTTTGTATAACGTTGATAATTTTCGTTGGTCGATATTGTCGGAGAATACTCTGGATTTCCTTGTTTACCATCGATCGAAGGTTCGGGACGATTGTCGAAGTAAGAGAAGGTTCGGGGTATGTGTGGAGAGATGAATGACGTAAGTCAGTGATGACGATCTTTTATTCGATTGGTGGCAGTGCGTCATTTCTACTGTATTCGAAATCTTTCCGGAAAAGAGAGAGATTATAAAATTGTGTGCCGCACTGCTGTTGAGAGATTGTTGTTGATAGTAAAGTTGTTGATAGAGAGTTGCTGTGAAAGTTGTTGAGTTGAGTTGAGAATTGTATGCAGTTGTTGATGTGTGCTGAATAAAAGTGGAAAACTCCATACGTCGACTTTGTGACTTGTATGCTGTTTGGACGGGCTGCGTGGATAAACGAATCTTGAGTTACACAACTATCAGGAATTCAAGCATCGGGGCTGAATCAGATACTGATAGAAAAACACCAACATCAAACTGAGTGTAACATTTTGGGGGCCAAGCCGGGATTCACGCCATAGCCAAGGGTTCAACTGCTACAACAAGCGAGTCAACGTTACGAGAGGCAGTCATCGAGGGTAGCCGCCAACGAGTTGCGTCGAGAGGGGCCAACATACTGGGACTACATCACCGATAGGTTCGGGTTGACTGCAAGGGCGTGTAGTCGCTGAAGAGTTGCTTCGTGAGCGAACAACAGATCGGGACTACGTGGCTACCGTAAGACTACGTCGAGGGACAGTCTCGGAGCTACATCGCCAGTGTTACAGCGAGCGTCGAGCGGACGTCGCGTCTACTTCAGCACAGGAGCGTGTACATCAACACCAGCGTGGTGCAGCGTCGCATACGACGAGGACAGCGGGGCCTGCGTCAGCGAAAGCGACTAGTGACAAGCATCAGCGCTACTGCAGAAAGCGTGCTGTTCTAGAACAGTCTAGAAAGGTACAGCACAGTCAAGAACTTTCCAGAAAAAAAGAACTCTACAGTCAAGAACTTTCTAGAAAAAGAACTTTCCAGAAAAGAACTTTCCAGAAGCATCAAGATGGCTGACTTCTGGCAGAAAGGGATTGCACTGAATCTAAAAGGCAAACAGCTGACGGAGTACGTCAAATCCCAGGAGAGAATACAAGAACGAGAATTAGAAGAGCAGCGTCGCCGTGAAGAAAGAGAATTAGAACAGAAGCGTCTAGAAGTAGAAGAACAACGTCGCCGAGAAGAAAGAGAAGAGCAGCGGCAGCGTGAAGAAAGAGAAGAGGAACGCAGGCGGGAAGAAAGGGAAGCTGAGCGTCAGTTCCAGTTAGAGATGGCGCGCATCCAACAACAGCAGCACGCGCCACACGTTATCAGCGACTTCAAAGCTCCAAAATTGCCAGCATTCGTCGACGAAAAGGACCAGATCGACAGCTATCTAGCGAGGTTTGAAAGGTTCGCCGAAAGCGCTAAATGGCAACGTCAAGACTGGGCGATCATACTCAGCGCACTACTGACGGGGAAGGCGCTCGATGTTTACAGTAGACTGTCGAATAATGACGCCAAAGACTACGACGTTTTGAAAGCGGCCCTATTGCAATGCTACAACTTTACAGAAAAGGGCTACCGTCAACGCTTTCGTGAATGCCGGCCTTTGTCAGACGAGACACCAAAGCAATTTGTGGAGCGCCTGTCATCATACCTACACAAGTGGGTGGAATTATCAGGCAAAGGGAAGACTTACGAGAGTCTCCATGAGCTGATCGTGAGGGAACAATTACTCACCGCCTGCCCTAAGGACCTCGCGATCCACTTGGAAATACAAAAGTTGCAGACGCTAAAAGACGTTGCTGAGGCTGCTGAAAGATATCTCATCGCTCATGAGAAAACGTTGGGGCCACCCAGCGCGACGAAACACTTTCAGAAGACTGGAAACCATGTGAACCAGATCCAGGGGAGCCAGACGAACCAGAGACAGACGGACTCCACGCCACCTCCCAGGGAAGGGCATTCAAGAGGCTGTTTCACTTGCAACGCTACAGACCACAGAGCGGCTAACTGTCCTCAAAACAAAAGTAGCGGACAGCGGAGCAATACGGACAATTCAGCGGCGGGCAACCGGCAGAGGCGGTTCTCCAATCAACGGCAAACCAGTAGATCTTACCATCAAGTGTGCGGCGGGAGCGTCATTCTTCCGAGTGAGACCGAGCGCACAGCTACTCATGCGGACGTGCAAGAGTGCATAACTGACGGCCAGCTTCTCCTTGCCAACGGAAAATCCATCCCCGTCGTCGCCAGCGCAGCTGTGACCGTCCAGAACATGCCTGTTTCCAAGGGACGCGTCGGAAATCATGAAGTGACTGTTCTAAGAGACTCTGGCTGCAGTGGGGTCATCGTCAAAGAAGACCTAATCGCTAAAAGAACAATTCACCGGCGATTTTAAATGGACACTTATGGCCGACAGCAAATGTGTAAGAGCGCCAGTTGCGAAGATTCAAGTCAGCACTCCTTTCTACATAGGCGAAGTCGAAGCGGTTTGCCTGAAGAAGCCGCTGTATGATTTGATGATCGGGAATATCTACGGCGCGAGACGACCCGACGACCCCGATCCAGAGTGGAGTCCTGCCTCAACCCAACACGTCGAAGTTGTGGAGGAGGATCCATTGCCATTTCCCGATGGAGACCTTACAGAGCTGCTACGGGACAATGTGGTTACTCCGGCTCAGCCCTGCCGACCAGAGATCGTCGGTGCTGTTACAACCAGGGCCCAGGCCAAGAGAGACAAGACGTCTACGCCACTGAAGGTCGCCGACAACTCCAAAGCTGCCATCGTGGACAGAGATAAGCTGATCCAGCTCCAGGAAGCTGATAGCACTTTAAACAAGTACAGGAACCGCCAAGACCACGTGACCAAAGGCAGTGGTACGGTCTATTTTGAGGTGAAGGCCAAGATCCTGTACCGAATCTTCCAGCACCCGAGGGTCAACAGAGGGAAACCACTACGTCAAGCCTTGGTACCGTTACCCCTAAGGCGCCAGGTGATGGAAGTAGCGCATGACTCAATCATGGGAGGTCACCTGGGTATCAAGAAGACGTCAGATAGAATCCAGGCGGTGTTCTACTGGCCAGGACTTCATGCGGACGTCAGCCGTTTCTGCCGATCGTGTGACATTTGCCAGAAAACCATACCTCGAGGAAGGGTCCCGAAAGTGCCTATGCAGAGGATGCCTCTGATCGATCGACCTTTCAAGAGGGTGGCCTTAGACTTAATCGGCGAAATAAGACCTCCGAGTGAAGAAGGTCATCGGTGGGTACTGACTTTAGTGGACTATGCGACTCGGTACCCAGAAGCAGTGCCTCTGAAGAAGATTGACACTGAAACTGTTGCAGAGGCGCTAGTGGACATGTTCAGTAGGCTTGGAGTGCTTGAAGAAATTCTGACAGACCTCGGGACGCAGTTCGTCTCTGACTGCATGAAGGAGGTCAACAGATTGCTGAGCATCCGGCATTTAACTACGACACCCTACCATCCAATGTGCAACCGGCTTGTCGAAAAGTTCAATGCTACGCTGAAGTCCACCCTGAAGAAACTGTGCAGCGAGCAGCCCAGACAATGGCATCGCTACATCAACGCCCTACTTTTCGCCTACAGAGAAGTACCGCAGGAGTCCACCGGCTTCTCTCCGTTCGAACTGCTGTACGGAAGAACCATCCGAGGGCCGATGCACATCCTGAAAGAACTATGGACGAAAGAAGTAGACACCCCGGAGGTGAAGAACAGTTACCAGTACGTGTTTGAGCTACGAGAGAAGCTGGAGCAGACTCTCGAGATAGCCAGAGAAAACCTGAAGAAGTCCCAGGACTGTGGAAAGCACTACTATGATCGTAGGGCTGTGAGCAGGAAGTTTAAACCTAGCAACAAAGTGCTGGTGCTGCTACCTACTGATCATAATAAGTTGCTGATGCAGTGGAAAGGCCCGTACGAAGTGGAGACCGTGGTGGGGATCAACGACTACAAGGTGAAGGTCGGCCAGCATTCCAAGATATACCACGCCAACTTCCTTAAGCTGTACGTGGAAAGGCCATCAGAGACTGTGCATGTGGCAACAGCAGCTGAGATCGACAACAGCTTTGACAGCGAGGAACTGTTGGAACTGGGAGACTTCCATAGCAAAGAAGGCATCGATGACGTTAAGCTAGGACCAGGCTTGACGGAAGGTCAAAAGTTGGAGCTCAAGGACCTTATGGGCGAATTTCCCCATAGCTTCAGTGATGTCCCAGGCACTACGACTTTGGTCGAACATGAAGTCCACACCCAGACCTGGAAGGAGCATCTGCAGACCTTGAGGGAGCTGTTCCACCGTCCCGCAGAAGCCAACCTGACCGTGAGACCCAGCAAATGCATCCTGGGAGCTGACATCGTCGACTGCGTCGGACATCCGATGGAAGAAGGAGACAACGGAGGACGCACTGATTCCAGGGAAGCCCACGTGATCATCGTCTTTGACCCTGGGCCGATGACGACTGCAACTGACGAGGGCGTCGTTTCCTTGCGAATGAAAGAACATTGACTGTGTGGATGAACTAAGAATATTGGTAATGACAGACTTGAAAATGAAAAACGTTGACTGGGTAAATGATATGTGAACATTGACAGTATCCAGAAAGATTTGCAGATGAGAAACATTGACTCTGTGTGAATGAATTGTGAACATTGACAGAATCCAGAAAGACTTGCAGATGAGAAACTTTGACTCTGTGTGAATGAACTGTGAACACTGACAGTACTCAGGCAGACTGAAATAAGTCTTAATTCTGTACTTTGTTTGTGCATTACGTTTCAACGTTGTTGAAAGAAATTGGGTAAATTTCTTCTTGAGTGGGGGGTTATGTTACGTTGAAACGCGAACGAAAGTATGTCGGAAGCGTGTACGATAGATCTAATCGTTTCGATTTGCTAAGTATTCAATAATGGAGTTTATTTACCTTTGATTTGAGTTTGCATTGTTGTTAGGAGAGGCTTTGTATAATGTTGATAATTTTCGTTGGTCGATATTGTCGGAGAATACTCTGGATTTCCTTGTTTACCATCGATCGAAGGTTCGGGACGATTGTCGAAGTAAGAGAAGGTTCGGGGTATGTGTGGAGAGATGAATGACGTAAGTCAGTGATGACGATCTTTTATTCGATTGGTGGCAGTGCGTCATTTCTACTGTATTCGAAATCTTTCCGGAAAAGAGAGAGATTATAAAATTGTGTGCCGCACTGCTGTTGAGAGATTGTTGTTGATAGTAAAGTTGTTGATAGAGAGTTGCTGTGAAAGTTGTTGAGTTGAGTTGAGAATTGTATGCAGTTGTTGATGTGTGCTGAATAAAAGTGGAAAACTCCATACGTCGACTTTGTGACTTGTATGCTGTTTGGACGGGCTGCGTGGATAAACGAATCTGAGTTACACAACTATCAGGAATTCAAGCATCGGGGCTGAATCAGATACTGATAGAAAAACACCAACATCAAACTGAGTGTAACAGTAGTCCATTATTAAATTGACCTTGAGACGTTCACTTCCGATACCATCAAGCAGAACTCGCTAGGAAGAATGTAAGTTAGCCCACTCGGACATCTGACTGGTGTTCCTTGACCTCTAACTAGCCACATGAATCATATTACTAGTAGATCTACTCTGCGTTTCTCCTCTGACACATGAAGTTGAGACGTAACAGATAGTGTCCCAGAAGCAGGACAGGAGAACAAAGACAACCTAGAAAAGATTCACATAGTCGCGAGAACGAGATGATTGGTCGGAGATGATGTAGAGACTCCTGCATATCCTTTGTACACCCCACATTAACCGGGTAGTCACAGGCGAAGCTTAGAAATAAGAGGGTCAACAAGGAGCGAACTGAAGTGAACAAAAATCCCTCAGCCATCACCAACAGAGTGATAGACTAGAGACGGTTTTCACTATTCCCAGAGACTAGAACCCAGCTCTGGGACGGTTTGTGGAGTCAACGCCTGACGCTTGCTCCTGTGGAAAAGAAGATCATCTAGAATCTACCTCGCCACGTCCGTCCCCGTAACTACCAGACTCGCCCGATCATCCTGAGAATGACCAGACTCCCTCAGAGTGACCACCAGATGACTCAAGCACTCACAGAAACTGAGAGCTAAGTCCATCTCAACTGCAACTGATGTCAAAAATATTCGGAACAATATTAGACCATCCAAACATAGGAATGTTTAGCACGTGATTATGAAGAACTGCTAAAGAAATTCCCCAGCACAATGAACAGTTTATAGTATTAACTTACATTTAATTAAAGTCATGTTAGAATTTGTGTTGAACATATAAAAGTTGAAATCACATACTGTGCACACAACTGGTGTCATTCTATTGGTGTTGTGTGTCCACTAGCTCTTCCTAGCAAAAAGCATTTCTTAAAGTGAGCCAATGATACTTTAAAACCCGAAAAAAATATAAATTTTTATGTGACCAAGCACCATGATCAAGACTTTCACATCGCTTTGGAATCGGGGTAAAGAATGTCTGATAGAGGTAGCTTAACGCCCCATTTATCTACAAGTCTTACTCCCCTTGTAATATAAGAGTATCTTATCCAGGATATTATCACACAGACACACCCAAACACACACACACACACTATATTGTAATAAGTCTTATTAACAGAGATGAAAGCACACAAAAGGGAGGCAACTAAATGATACAATACAATATAACTTTATTGATCTCAAACTGAGAAATTCAATACAAATGATGAAAGTTGAGTAATAATTAAATGAAATTAAAATAATTCATTAACACACCTCAATATAGAATTATAATGAACAATATGTACTCAATTTTAAAAAGTGCAATGTCATACGTACTACGAATTACACTCAATTTTGTACACTCATTTCAAAAAGTTCAAAGTGTAGGTAAAATTGATAACTTGGCAAGTAAGAAAGAAATATTGCAACAAGACTTGGGCAGACTACAAAGGTGGACTTAGCAGTAGAACCTATATTTTAATGTTGATAAATGTAAAGTATTGCATTTAGGCAGGAAGAACCCTGGATATGACTCCCTGGTGAACACGGATGTCCAGAGACCAATACTGACATGTAGTGAGGACAAAGATTTAGGAGTAACGTTTGACGGAATCCTATGAAAAATTGTGCTCACAAAGTGAACAAAATGATTGGATTAGTAAAGAGAACTTTTAATTTCCTTGCTAAGGATACATTTAGCAAGTTATATAAGGCAATAAACCTGCACACAATATTAACTGTTTAGAAGCAATACCACAATTCAGAGATGTATTCTATTGCTTTGATGAGTAATACAAATAGGAACACTGCATACATATAGACCCAAGCAAATTGTACATCAGATAAAGGACGTTCATCAAGGCTTCACGGCCTGTTACTACTACTACTACTACTACTACTACTACTACTACTACTACTACTACTACTACTACTACTATACATTGAGCGCAACCTTTGCCTTTGCATAAAATAGGTACAGGAACACAACTAAAATTTGTAGGCTCGTTTGCTATTTTTAAGCCATCCCTAATGTAAATAAATGTGTAACTGTAGATTATAGTCACACGACACCGAAGCGTATAGGCGACTACTGGTCACATTATTCTGACACCAGCGAACCAGATGATGGTAAGGGGAAAATAATATGGTCACACATTGGCCAATCCGGGATTCGAACCAGGTACCTTTCGGTTACTAGTAAGACGCTCTACCAAATGAGCTACCCGGCCCCTCAGCCATCCCTTGTTTGTTTGTAGATTATAGTCACACGACACTTTCGCATATAGGTGACTACTGGACCGATTTATACTGACACCAGCGGGCCAGTTGTTGGTAAAGGGGAAAATAATATGATCACACGTTGACCAATCCGGGATTCGAACCAGCGACCTTTCGGTTACTAGCAAGACGCTCTTACCAACTGAGCTACCCGGCCCCTCAAGCCATCCCTTAGTTGTTTGTAGATTATAGTCACACGACACTTTCGCATATAGGTGACTACTGGACCGATTTATACTGACACCAGCGGGCCAGTTGTTGGTAAAGGGGAAAATAATATGATCACACGTTGACCAATCCGGGATTCGAACCAGCGACCTTTCGGTTACTAGCAAGACGCTCTTACCAACTGAGCTACCCGGCCCCACAGCCATCCCTTGTGTTGTTTAGGGTTTTTATTGTGCGCGTCGCGCGGTCATATCTGTAAATAGGCCTATATATGTGTTGTTGTTTTTTTAATGGTCACTTGTTGGCCTCTGTTTTTTGCGGTTTTATCCTTTTTGTATTATTTTTCGTTGCTACAGTATCACAGACCTGGTCTGTCTTCATATAAAAGTTTTTGTAACGTCGGCCCTTCCTTAGCATAGCTTTTGGGCCAGTAGCCCTCACCCTTAAGTGCGTATAATAAGCGCCACCCTGTTCTTGTTGTGCGCCTACCATCACACCGCGGCCTCCTTCATCCATGCCATGCCACTACTACATCTGTACCAGTCTTCGATCCAACTCTACTCTCACCCTCATCGGGAACCTTCCTTCAGTCTGCTGTTGTTGTTTGTAGATTATAGTCACACGACACTTTCGCATATAGGTGACTACTGGACCGATTTATACTGACACCAGCGGGCCAGTTGTTGGTAAAGGGGAAAATAATATGATCACACGTTGACCAATCCGGGATTCGAACCAGCGACCTTTCGGTTACTAGCAAGACGCTCTTACCAACTGAGCTACCCGGCCCCATTGCCTTCAGTCTGCAACTAACCAAGTCCCATATATGCCAAATTGTCCGGAGACGGTAATCTAACAAACAAACGAACGAACTAAAATTTTCTATGCTTACAACAATCATATGGATTAGTTGAAAAAATATTCTCTCTCTCTCTCTCTCTCTCTCTCTCTCTCTCTCTCTCTCTCTCTCTCTCTCTCTCTCTCTCTCTCTCACTTTATCTCTCTCCCCCCATCTCGCCTCATCCATGTAATCTCACACACATCCACACCAACCCACATGTGTACACACACCATGGCCCTTCAACATCAGTTGCTACACTCACAATGCAATAAAGCTAAATCAAGAGTATAAATATCAATAGTGCACAAGTCAATTAGAATGTGTACCTAATGGTTTTAGATATATATAGGCCTGCAGCGCGGTGATAATACCTACACACTGCGTGGTACTGCCCAACATTCCCTCTTTATCTGTAGCCAAATCGTCACTGATAACCTCGTGGTACGCAGCCCTGGCAGATAATTCATTGCATTAGATGAGAATTTTCTGGACAATGTTCTTTACTTATTGAGTACCCAAACCTGTTCTTTATCACAATCGTTAACGTTATATCCCAGGAGGTCTAATTGTTCCTGCGTTAGGCATGCGCATCAGCAGCAAGTTGGTGCCTATGTGTGGCGTGAGTTAGATCGTGATCTCGGCCAACGCCTTCACAGCTCTTTGGAGTGGCAAATCGCAGTATTAGAACAATTCGCGATAATTAGACCTATAGACACTAGACAGGGTTTGGGTGTATCCTGCAAGGATGGGCAAACTACTTTTGAAAAGTAGTCCGCTACATTACAGTTACATTAGTCTAAAAAAGTAGTCCGCTACATTACAGTTACATTAGTCTAAAAAAGTAGTCCGCTACAATACAGTTACATTAGTCTAAAAAAGTAGTCCGCTACATTACAGTTACATTAGTCTAAAAAAGTAGTCCGCTACATTACAGTTACATTAGTCTAAAAAAGTAGTCCGCTACATTACAGTTACATTAGTCTAAAAAAGTAGTTTGCTACTTTACAATTACATTTTGAAGGAATGTAGTTCGCTACTTTTACGCTACTTTAAAAAAAAGTAGCTAACTACTTTTCAAACTACTTTTTTTTTTTTTAAAACTGTAATCACAACTTGGACTGCTAAGTATTTTTTAAATGTAAGTAAATTTTTAAAAAAGACAAGAAAAAAACAACACATAAAGAAATACTTTTAATGATGTATGCTCTTCATCAAATTACAACAAAAAAAAACAAAACAAACAAAATATATTACAAAATTTGTTATTGATAACATTGCAAGTCAAGATCATTATATAGGAGCACACTTAATACATTATGTATGGTATAAAAATACCATTTGCAAAATACAAAAAAAATATTAATAATAATAAATTAATAATAAAAGTAAAAAATAGAAAAAAAAAAGTTATATGTACTCTTTTATGTCTGATACAAAACATAAATACAGCCATAAGGTTGTACAGGCAGTTGAGAATAAATGGGCCAAATTAGTTTTAACAAAATAAATACACACAGACTGCAGTCCAACTAATCATTTAGTGAATCAAGAAAACACTGACACTGAGATTGCTTTTTTTTTTTTTTTTTTTTTTTTTTTAAGTAAAATTTACGTCTTCGGACACATTAGGCGTATAATGGACGGGTGACGCGCGCTTTTGAATTTCAGGTGGCTGGCTTTTGCTTTCAGCCTATCACAATCGTGCTTCCGTTCGCTGACGGAGCGATCAATCTCGCGCAAGACAGCACTCGCTTCGGCTTGACTGAAAGTGCAAGTCACACGGCAAGGAAAGTAGCGTAGCGAAAAACACATTTTCGCTACTTCGCTACTGACAAATTAGTAGTTCGCTGCTTTACAACTACTTTTTTACAATATGTAGTTTGGATCGTTACAAACTACTCCAAATAGTAGCAAAACTACAAAATGTAGTCGCTACTCTCGCTACTTGCCCATCCTTGGGTGTATGTTATCCATGCAATAATTATGACCGGCTATCTTCATAGACAGAGTTCGGGTGCAGATATTCAGTATGTTATCCAATCATGGGCTATGTTCACTGATATTCAGCTGCACTATTATTTTATTTTGTTTATTTAGTCAATGAATCGTTCTTATATAGCGCTTATCCAGCTGAAGAGCTGCTCAAGGCGCTGGCCTACAGTAGGCCTATATCCATCCCATTAAAGTACATGGCAAGGCGATGGTTGGATAGACCTAAAGTATAGGTGATGTACTAGAAAATTCGTTGGGTTATATATTAGTACCAAACCTATTCAATACTTTATCAAAGTTGCAGTTAGTTATCAAGCTTAGACTACTTTAGTGGGCGTTGGAGGACGTATGGGCTTGCCAGCGTTAGCCTTGACCACACCACGCATAGAGAAATACCGTTCCTATGACCACACTACGGTCAATATATTTCATTTTTATCAACTTTCTATGCACTCTTGAGATATTGCATTCATTCGGAATTACATTATGATTGTGTTACAACTGAAGTTGCGCTTTTAAAAGAAAATCTCCCTTCCATCGCTGATTCTGTGTGTAACTTATAGTTTTGTTATGGAAGAATAGATAAAGAGAGTTGGGGGAGAGGGGAGGGGGAGGGGAGGAAGGGTGGTTGAAGGAGTAAGGGGCAGAAAAGGAGAAAGAAGAATGGAGAGGAGATGAACGAGGCTGAGAAGAAGTCATATTGTGACGTTGATGATAAAGAAATCATATTGTGACGTTGATGATAAAGAAGTCATATTGTGACGTTGATGATAAAGAAGTCATATTGTGACATTGATAATAAAGAAGTCATATTGTGACGTTGATGATAAAGAAGTCATATTGTGACATTGATAATAAAGAAGTCATATCGTGACGTTGATGATAAAGAAGTCATATCGTGACGTTGATGATAAAGAAGTCATATCGTGACGTTGATGATAAAGAAGTCATATTGTGACGTTGATGATAAAGAAGTCATATCGTGACGTTGATGATAAAGAAGTCATATCGTGACGTTGATGATAAAGAAGTCATATCGTGACGTTGATGATAAAGAAGTCATATCGTGACGTTGATGATAAAGAAGTCATATCGTGACGTTGATGATAAAGAAGTCATATCGTGACGTTGATGATAAAGAAGTTGATAAAGAAGTCATATTGTGACGTTGATGATAAAGAAGTCATATCGTGACGTTGATGATAAAGAAGTCATATCGTGACGTTGATGATAAAGAAGTTGATAAAGAAGTCATATTGTGACGTTGATGATAAAGAAGTCATATCGTGACGTTGATGATAAAGAAGTCATATTGTGACGTTGATGATAAAGAAGTCATATTGTGACGTTGATGATAAAGAAGTCATATCGTGACGTTGATGATAAAGAAGTCATATTGTGACGTTTATGATAAAGAAGTCATATTGTGACGTTGATGATAAAGAAGTCATATTGTGACGTTGATGATAACGAACAGGAAGATAACGACAACGATTTTGATCAACAGTGATGATGTGACGACAATGATGTTGTTGTAGTTGTAGTAGTAGTAGTAGTAGTAGTAGTAGTAGTAGTAGTAGTAGTAGTAGTAGTAGTAGTAGTGGTAGTAGTAGTAGCAGTAGTAGCAACAGCAGTAGTAGTAATAGTAACAGCAGCAGTAGCAGCAACAGTAGTAGTAGTAGCAGCAGTAATAGTAGCAGCAGCAGCAGCAGTAGTAGTAGTAGTAGTAGTAGTAGTAGTAGTAGTAGTAGTAGTAGTAGTAGTAGTAGTAGTAGTAGTAGTAGTAGTAGTAGTAAGAAGAAGAAGAAGACAAAGACAGACCGTCCAGCCTTTATACTGTTCTTTCATTGTCCGACGTTTATTTTGGTTCTTCTTAGCATGCAATTTTTCTATTTATGTTACTCATCATAGCAACTGAAAAATGTTTAAATTTGGGGAGCATGTCCAACTGATTTTTGAAAGTGTTAGTATTTCAATATATAGTTTGTTATGCAATAGGAAATTCATTCATGTAGTTAGCAACCCTTTTACAAAAAACAGAAATTTCTCCGGTTAGTATTACACTGTTGAATAAAAAATCTGTACCTTCAGAATTTCGTGTGTGTGTGTGCGTGTATGTTTGTGTGTGTGCGTGTGTTCGCAATGTGTCAGTTTTTAAAAAATCCGACTAACTGAACTCGTCAAGTTTATTATAAGTTTTGAAGACCCGAATTACAATACAATACAATACAATACAATAAATCTTTATTAATCCAAAAAAGGAAATTGATTCGACATGTCCACCTATAATTATTAATACACATTAGCAAAAACAGCTTACAAACACTACACATAAAAACTTAAATTTTTACACATATAAACACATATTTTGTCAAAATATGTGAAAATCCAATTACATCTCCTCGTGTTATTCGCCCACAAAGAGAATGCAGCCCAAATAATAGCTTAAGTGTTTTAGGTAAGTCATTGAGTATGATGTTCCATGCCCACTAGAACTTAACACAAACAAACAAAAAACCTACCACACTCTCGGTCCTCTATTAAGAAATGAGCAAGAAGTTTCTGTCTTAAAGATTAAGCTAAAATGAAGACAAGTGGTCGTAGGAGATGCGGACCACTATTTGAACGTATGCGACGCTCCTAACCTACGATTAGTTTGACTGATGTAGGTGTTTGATGCGCTGTTGTATCAGCAATCATCGTAACGAGTGCATTACATTCACATTTCATTTACTGACGTTTATTTTAACAATTATATTCGCACATCAAAAATGGGATAGAATTGTTTAGTGAATGATTTTGAGGGTCAGTTGATGCAACGGAAATTATTGCACAGGAGCTGAGTACCTTATTTGTGCCTGTGGAGTTCAAAGATTATCAGGAGGGATCTATTCTCATTTGAGTACGCCCATCTCCAAAATGGCGTTTCCTAGACTTGGTCACCTGTCTGTGATTTTGTGTGTTTGTTTACTTGTACATGGTGAGTGGAAGTTTGGTGGTTAAACAAAATAAAAACTCTATATATTACTCACAATTTAAAGTACAACCTCACTTCATCCATGTTTGAATCAGCTGTTTATTTAAAGAAAGCAAAATACTTCATAGATTAGCTACCAATGATCCCTTTATAAATTTGTAATTGTTCAATATTGCTACCATAGTTGATAGCAGTAGAAGAGTAGGACATGTCAAAATATGTGAAAATCCATTTGTAGTGATATTTTTGTTCTGTCCTGATTTTGCCTCAACAAGCGGTGTTTGATAGCCTAAATAAATAATAATAATTAATTCACTTAAAAATAAATAAATAAATAATAATAATTAATTCACTTAAAAAATCACGCTGGTTCCTCGCAAGAAATCTCCAAGCACGTTATAAAAATAAAATCCCCCCGAAAATGCCAGTCTTCATGTTATTATCATTTTGTTTGGTTACCAACATTAAAACAAATATGCGGGGTCAGTAATGTCTTGTCTTGTCTTTTCTTAAAGGTGTCTCATCAAGCTGTCCCAGCGGGGAGTGGGTGCAATGGGGAAGCGGGTGTTACCTGTTTGCACGCACTGCCTTACAGTTCAACGACGCCCTCACTCGATGCAGCATGCAGGAAGGCCAGATGGTCTCCATCAACTCACAGCAAGAGCTGGTAGAATCGATCGTTCTCAAATTTATTTCATTATTTCATATATCTGTCTATTTATGCACCTATTCATTTTAGCCTCGTGCTTCTTGCTTTATTCGATATCAATTCAATGGTAGATACTGCGTTACAGTAAGCCTATTTGATAAGATCGTTTAGGTTTCTGAAGGGAGATAATCAATCTTAAACTTTTCTTTTTCAGAAAAAAATGCAAAAATCGATACGTAATTTTTCAATTCTGCAGGTGTTATGCTTGCAGACGTCAGTTTGTACTGTTATGTCGGCCCCATGTAGGCCCTATTTAAAATCATTCAAAGAGATAGGACATAAGTGATCTGTGGTGTAATTTGATTTAATTTTGTTTTATTGTATATTATTTTTATTTCTTTATTTTATTAGTTTAAACTTTTTTTAAATTTTTTTAAGAGCATGGTGTTGGTTGAGGAAGGACACATTACTAAAAAATACTGATTTTAAAAAGTTTCTCTTATATTAGATGATCCTGCTTTCAGACGTTCTTGAGAGCAGTCCTATCATCAGCTGACAACGGCAACGCCAGCTTCCCTGATCTGTTCTGGATAGGTTACTATAGAGACGGCAGAATGATGCAGCACTGGAGAGATGGTTCCGTGTTCGACGTCTCTGCTTTGTGAGTTGTTGCTGGCAGTCGTGGTGATGATGTTGATGGTATTTGCACTGTTTTTTTGTTGTTGTTGGTCATGGTGGTGGGTGTGGTGGTGGTGGTGGTTTTTGTTCTTGCTGTTGATGGTAGTAGATCTACTTAAGGTGGTGATGCTGGTGGATGATATGAAGTTCACGGTGATAATGACGTTGTTGGTGACGACGAGGACAGCAAAGTCGACAACGAAAATGACGACGACGACGTAGAGACGTCTAAGAGGATACATGATTGAGGTGATTAAAATCCTACACACATGTATCAGCCCCAAAACCAGAGGGTTCCTACTATGCAGGGTTGAAAGCTCTACAACCAGAGATCATGAATATAAATTAACAAAATAGACAGTTCAGACTAGTTTATGCCAGCACTTTTTCACAAACAGAGTTACTAACATTTGGAACAGTCTGCCAAGGGATGCTGTCGCAGTTGGTACCACAGATGCATTTAAAAAGGGTCTAGAAAAGTTGTTGTCTAACATAGTGTACTTCACTGACTTGGGTTGAGATTCCCCTACCCCACCTTCCTCTGGTAGGCCAAATTCATCAGACAACTGGTGCCTGAAAGCCTGCCAGTGTGACAAGTAATACGACGTGTGCTCATAAATGCACGCAATACTATTCTAAAACTTCAACGCTGATGACAACGGCGATGATTCTTAATTTTTTTAACAGACAAGGGAATAAGATAATAGATGCTGGATCTATGCTAGAAAGTGATTGGTGATGGTGATTATGGCGACGACGATGATGATGATGATGGTGATGGTGGTGGTGATGATGATGATGATGATGATGATGATGATGATGATGATGATGATGATGATAATGATGATGATGATGATGATGATGATGATGATGATGATGATGATGATGATGATGATGATGATGACGACGACTTCAGACAAGGTGTACAGATGATGGATGCGGGGACGACGCTGGCCAGTGAGTGTTCCACCATCAATAGCCAGGCCAACAAGATTGCCATGGGTGGCTGCACCACTTTACACCGATACGTCTGCGAGCGTCCGCTCAGTAAGGCCCTGTATTCATTGAATGGTTTGTTGGTTGTCTTATTGGTTCGTTGACTGAGTGACAAGTTACCTGCATTGACATAGCCAGGCCCAGACTAACTCACAGAATAACAATTGGTTGATTTGTTTATAAACTGCAATGCGGACTAATTGTATGTTGAGCACAGTAGGCCTACAACAATCTAGCTACTGTAGAGGTCCGGACTGAACGGGATTTATTTTCCTCTGGCCGATCTTCATCCATGTTGCCTACATTGATTTTGCTCCTATAGAATACTTGGTTTTCCTAACTAACGTCTTTGTATACGTGATCTTCTGTGTGTATCAGACCACAGCAGCAACTGCAACATCGGCGACGGGTGGTACGACGTCGACGGCGCTTGCTACAAGCTTTATGATATGGTCAGCACGTGGAGTGACGCGAGGCAGGAATGTCGACGTCAGAATGGAGACCTGCATTTCCCGCCAGAAAGTAACGCTATGGTATTGCGCAGACTGATCACGTGCCACGAGACCCTCTTCCGCATCTGGATCGGCGTAACGGATAGCGTGAGTTAAATTTTAAAAAAAAGAGGAAGTCCGTGCGATGGAATGCATGCGTGCGGAGACTAGACCTCGGTTTATACTGTTATCCACAGGAGTAGGATGCAGTTGTTCCTTACAGTATTTGACATTATTTGTGATGTCTACAGGGTCACCCTGGACAGATGTACACTATCAACAACACTTTGCCAAACGTCAACTGGGAACAAAACATCAACCTTATTGTGTGTGTACATTTTGTATGAGTAAATTAACCTGTAGAGTAGTTCTTCTTCTTCATCATCATCATCATCATCATCATCATCATCATCATCATCATCATCATCATCATCATCATCATCATCATCGTCACCATCATCATAATCATCATCATCGTCGTCATCACTATCATCATCATCATCATCATCATCATCATCATCATCATCATCATCATCATTATCATCATCATCATCGTCGTCGTCGTCATCATACAACTTCCTAGAATATGTTGGAGTTGTGTTGCTTTCCTTTTAGTAGGACACAACACATTTGAATGTACGAGAAGTTATATAGACTGATTGATTTATTGCTCAGATCTCCCGGCAATACGTGTGGAGAGCTGGTGTCGCTGACAGGGGGACGGTTCAGTTTTCAATCCGACGTCTGTGACCATGAGAAACAGTTTGTATGCCAGAAACCCCATGGTTAGTACACTTACACACAAACACACACATGCATTCACACACAGAGAGGACAGGCAGATACGCAAGCTCAGCCACGCACATCAACTCATGCACGCACGCACCTACGCACTCCTCCCCCTCCCACACACACACACATACACACACAAGCACACGCACACGCACACCCACCCTCTCTCTCACACACACACTGTCTGTCTGTCTGTCATCACTCTCTCTTTGGGGGCCTGTTAGCATTGGGGTTAGAACGCTGGTTTCCAAAGATGAAGTTTCTTGTGCCGAACGAACGGGTTTGATTTTCGCAAATAAATAAATAAATAATTAACCGCATGGACTTTAAAGTTCCTGACGCTCAGATCTGTCCTGGATGCCGCTGCTGTTGGATGTGCCGCGCTTTTGCAGAGAAGGCCCAATGTCCACCGCATGGATCACCAGTAAGCTTTTGCTTGTTCGTGTGCAGGTACATGCCCAGACGGCTGGGAAGAACACAGCGGTCGATGCTATTCCATAAAGACTGGTCCTAACTTTGCTGCCACCTGGTTCACAGCCAAACAGCAGTGTGCCAACATAGGAGCACAGCTTCTCATTATCAACGAGTGAGTTGCCGTCACTTCAAATTAAGTAGCCTACAGTTTTCTTTCTTGAACAGCGCACTTGCAAACCCAAGAACGGTTTGTTTGAGCCTGTCACGTGTCGCTGAGGTTTCCAGGGAGCAACAGAAGAGTCCTTAGGGAAGGTGGACTGATGTTAAGGCCAGGCTATCAAGGCTGGTAGTTTATGTTGTGTGACAATGGCTGTAGCCTACTTGGGACATTGCATAATGGGTAAGCGGTGCCTAAACCGACCGTTAAGCTTTCAGTTTTAGGCGTCTCTTCCTTGTTATGTAAACACAGAACTGTCCCTACTGTACACACTTCGCAACGGTGCTATTTTTAGAATCACTCTTGATGCTATTAATAGTCACGTAAACGAGGGAACCCGTACTTTTGAAAGAGGTTCTTTTCTTTACTTTTCTTTTCTTTTCTTTCCTTTTTTTTCTTTTCTTTTATTCTTTTCTTTATCTTATTTTGCCAGTGAGGCAACACTCATTGTGACAGTAAAATGTTTGATGTTGGACAAATCTGCTGCTTTACGGGAGGCACACCCCTGTCCTTTAGTACAGCAGTTACTTCTATCGCCTTTTGTAGCTTGTTCAGCTCTTTGTTATAATGTTAACAACTTGGCCAGTTCTTCCAAGTTTAGCCTTTTTTCAGTATTTGCTCATATATTGACACAAAGTAAGGAACGATTGGTCAGTCAGAGAAGTGAATGGGAATAGTACTAGTTGAACTTGAGCACTTTCATCAGTTCACCACTAGGACCACACAACATGTCATGTTATACGGCCTACACTTGGTGTATATTAAAAGGTAGTATGGATAATGCATATATTATTATGTTGCAGCTATGACGAACATGATTTCATCTCTCAGAGAATTCTTGATGACCATTTACCATACCTGTGGCTAGGATTCTCAGGTATAGACTATGTAATAGTTCTAAAATTATTTCAGTCAGTTCTTGTTATATTCTGAAAAGTCAAATCTACTAACAGTTTTTAATTGCTAGGTTTCAATTCTTTTCTTCTAATTTCTACCTTAAGTTTTTAAAAAGAAAACAACAAATTAAAAAAAAAATCATACGTAAAAAATAAAAGCGTTTAGTTAGAATCAAATCATTCTATACGATCGTCGGTTCATTGGTGAAATCGAATGACGTGTCCTGTCACTCACTGTACTTCTCCAATCAGATGAGATGGCAGCAGACAACTTACGCTGGGTGGACGGGAGTCCAGCCAGTGGGGCGGGAGCGTTTGGCATGTGGGCAGCACAATTCCCTAATCCTACGCCAAATAGGCTTGACTGCGGCATCATGCAGCCCGGTGAGTACATCTCACGGTGCTCTGATAGTTTATTACAGTCTTTCTTTCTGTTATAATGTCTCAACATTAAGATGCGTCTTAAAAACTGTGGGTGTCTGGGGTGTCGGACAGCGCAGTGGTTGGAGCACTCGCTACTGTGTCGCAAGTTAAGCACAGTCCAGTGCAGTTAGCACTTGGATGGGTGACCGCAAAACGTGAAGCGACAAAAACAAAGCCCCAAGTTGACTCAACTGTGACTGAGTACCTACTCTCTTAAGGGTGGGGAAGGTTAAGCAGCGAGGGAGAGAGATGGGCATCACCCTCATTACGCTGGCCCAAGATAAGTGTGATCTCCAACATCACGGCCCCTGCGGCCACAAGGCTATGAGACCACCTTTACCCTTTTCTTTTTACCTTAAAAACTGTACTTGAAGACAGAGGATAGAAACGGAGAGGGGAAGGGGAGAAATAAAGACGTTTACTCAGCGTAATTCCTACCCCTTGGGGGTCATGAGCAATCTTGCCACTGTAGATTGTTCTAACCTATAAAGGGAAAAGGGAAAGCCCCAGTTGAAAACCTGTCTTGCCTTTGTAGGCATGACTAATTCACTGCGGCAACAGTTCCCCCCCCCCTCCCCCCCCCCCCCCCCCGTTGGAGTGCCGGGGGCTTCAGTATAAATAGTATCCCCACTTTCTGGAAATTTAGTGCTTTAAATTCCCATTGTCGCTGTCTTCCTCATTTGCTCTTTCCCATTCCTGATCTGTCCTATCACTCTGCTATATTATCTTCTTCTTCGCTAGATCAATGCCCTACCTTTTTTATTGAAAACTCTTCCTGGACAAGCCTCCTTGTTTGTGTAAGAGGTCTGTTGGATCAGCTTGGGAGTGTTGGACGCTTTCTGCCGGGTGGTCACTAGGGCTTCCTATGATTGTATTATTTAGCACTATAGGCATTGTTATTTTTATTATATGTATGTGTTTTGTTGATGATTTATAATGATGTTTGTATTCTATTTTGTTTTTGTAACCGGGGGTTCGAGTAGTTGGGGTAAAGCCTCAGCCGTCCCCTGCGTGGGATGTCTTTATTGTAAAGTGACTGGCCGGTGGAAGGCATTCAATTTTCCCACTAGGGTTGTTTCGGCAGATCTTTTATGCGGATTGGGGGTTGTCCGGTCCTGATTTGGCTCGGAAGAGTCCGCTGGACCTAAAGCAACAATCAATCAATCAATCAACAAGCGTAATTCCTATGTACATGTGTGTGTGTATGTGCATGTGTGAACAAACAAAATTGTATTTTAAGGGAGCAACCATTAGCTCTCCTGATGGCAAGCATGATCGGTTTTTGTCATGGTATTTACTATTGAACATTCAGTATCACAGACGGCTAGAGAATACTCCTGCATCACATCATGTCAAAATACTGATATTCTAGATCTGGAATCGACACGAGCTTTGATCATAGTAGTTGTTGTATTGTTTGGCTTTCAGGGCTGAGGAACAACAGTTGGAGTCACGGCTACTGCTTCAACAGCAGAGCCTACATTTGTGAACTGCCCAAGGGACAGGATGCTGTCACGGTACCTTCACGTAAGTCTTGTTTCAGATTGTATAATGAGTATTGTGTGGAGCAACTTGACACACCAGAGGGGCCTACACATAGCAGTTCAAAGTAACTACTCATAATTTACCACTTTCTTTCCTTCATCTCTGACATCACCCTCAAAGGAGGACTGGACTTATTCTTTCAATAATCTTTTTATCCTCCTCCACCAATTCTTCTTCTTCCTCCTCATTCTTCTAAATGCAGTGTGTCCCAAAGAAAAATCTCGTGAGGCCACTGGGAATTCTAACGCTTACGTAAATCTGAAATTTTTAACCGGACATAATATATAGAAAGAAATTACGAATCCATTCAGCTTTAATATGCTTGTGCTGTGTGTCATCAGCCTCGGTGAACTCATGTTCACACACAGTCTTTGGCACCTTCTTTCTCACCACCATCTTCTTTTTCCTCGTCTCCTCCTTCTCCTCTTCCTTGTTGCGATACTCTATCTGTTGTGTGTCATCAGCGTGGGTGAACTACACGTGCAGCTCAGGCGCCGTGCGGTACAAAGACCAATGCTACGCCTTTCACACTGACCACAAGACGTCATGGCAGAATGCTTCAGACGTTTGTCAGAGTCTCAGTGGTCATCTGGCCATCATCCCTGACCCCTACGTCCAGTCTCTTGTTAGAAGTAAGTGGGGTTAATTACATTAATTTTTAAATTGTCATAGATAGCCTACTGTCGTTGTTGATATTAAGCAATCGTTGTAGCCGTTGTGGTGGTGGTAGTTGTTGTTGTGGTCGCTATCGTCTTCGTTGTTGTAGATGTCGTTGCCTTTACCATCATCATGATTAGGGTTAGGGTTAGCAGTTGCACCATCCTCGTTTTTATTGTCATCGTCATCGTCATCAACTGTAGCGTAACCGTATTGGTCGTCATGACCCTCGACATCATCGCAATCAATTCATCTTATCCATCAATCACTGAATGGGGCTTTAGGGCTTGCTTTACAGTAGGACGGGGCTTTATCTCTCTTTCAAGTTGGCAAAGGGAAAAGGCAACGTCTAGTCTCAGTCACGATGTATGTCAACGGACCGATCCATTGTCCACACCCATCCCTTCATCGTCATCCACAAACCTATGTCTGCATGCAGCACTCATCAACAGGTGGTGATAGTTGATTACGTAAAGTAGCACGATGTAATGATAGGACGTTTTGCTAGACCTATTTAATGACCCATTGCCTATGCTGTGTGCGTGGTCAGTGAACTTACCGGACATCAGCGTAGCCTGGATAGGACTGAAGATGGACAGCAACAACAAGCAGTACTACTGGGTGGACAATACTCAGGTATGAATATAAGGTTGATGTTTAACGTCTACACCCACCATTGGCGATATGGCAGGAGGGGGGGAGGGACCTAAATCAGCACTGAACCACCACAGCACTCGTACTGCTGACATGGACAGTAAAAATGGAGACTTTTCTTTGGCCCACCACGGGATTTGGAGCTAGGACATCAGTGTGCCAGGCCAACGCTCTACCAGTACTGAGCTGCGGCGCTGGACGCTTGATGTCAGATACGCATGGTCATTTTTGTAGGGACTTGTTTTTGTAATGTGACGACGTGTTCATTTATCTATTTGCCTTGCCTACTTGTAAGGTGACGACGTGTTTATTTATCTGTTTTCCTTGCCTACCTGTAAGGTGATGACGTGTTCATTTATTTATTTCCCTTGCCTACCTGTAAGGTGAATTTCACCAACTACGTGCCTGGCGAGCCCGATGGTGGAGATCAAGGAATGTACTGCTTGGAGGTCATCGCCACCGGCTCGCTCAACTACCCAGGGGGTTGGATTGATAACAACTGCTCTGTACCGCAAGATTTCATCTGCCAAATACCAGCCAGTGCGTGTCGTCATCATCATCATCATCATCATCATCATCATCATCATCATCATCATCATCATCATCATCATCATCATCATCATCATCCAACTCAACCTCCACCATCTTCATCGTCGTCGACATTGTCTTTATTGCCGTAGTTATAATCATAAATATTCATTAATTGCATCATAATCATAATTATAGTCTGTCATCATCATCATCATCATCATCATCATCATCATCATCATCATCATCATCATCATCATCATCATCATCATCATCATCATCATCATCATCATCATCATTGTCATCGTCATCATCATCGTCATCGTCGTCATCATTATCATCATTGTCATCGTCATCATTATCATCGTCATCATCATCATCATCATCATTGTCATCGTCATCATCATCGTCATCATTATCATCATGCCTGTTTATTATTCAAAATGCATAAAACTAGTCATCATCCTGGTAGCCTATGTACAGAAAAAATGTTAATATGTGTTGTTGTTGTTTTTTCAGTTCCAAGCTTTACGCCGTCAACCACGCCCACCTGTAAGTAAGACATACCAACAATTGTTAAACTTATTTTATTTATGATCACTTACTGACTAACTGACCCACCAATTACCTGCTGTTAACTATATCAGGATACGCAAGTCTATATCTGTTTTGGTTCTTCTTGTTGATTTTGTAAAATTTATTATATCTTTCGTTTTCTTTTTTGATGTTCATTGACCTAAGAAAAAGAATTGCAAAAAGCCCAACTTCAAGGTAAATGTCATCACCATGTCCCCAGATCCTTGGACCAATCGTTGTGACATGGGATGGCGCCTGAACTCCCAGGACAATGCATGTTATCTGGTGGTCACTGGGGCAAGAAAGTCTTGGCTGGAGTCCAGCTACGACTGCAAAAGAAGGGGTGGTGATCTTGTCAGCATCGGCAGTCCTACAGAACAGCTGCATATCGAAAGTAAGATTGCCGAAAACGAAAGTCAAAAGCGTGCAAGAAGTAAAGGTGGATAAGTAAGTAGATGGATTGGAACTGTTTGTAATATTTGAAAAAAAGATAAACAAAACTTAGGCTTGAGAGCGCATGCAACAGGTATTTATTGAATTTTGTATGTAGAAAGTCAATTTTGGCAGAATTTTAAATAAAACTGAATTATATTTATAAAAATCCAAAATTGAATCATATCCACTATTAAAAGGAGGACTGTAACTCTAGTTTATATAGCAACAAGATGGTGGCAAAAATGAACGCTTCTGCTATTGCTACATTGGTGGTTAGAAACTTTTCGCTAGTTTTGGCTATTTCTTTTGAAGATAAAGGAGTTTTTAATTTTTTTTAAAAGCGATAACATTAAAGTAGGCACTTATTTATGTAGGAAAAAATGATTGTAGACCTGTTCTGCGCTTTATTGGAATCTGGGCAATTCTAGAATTGGCCTGCCCATTTTTGGAATTCCAACATTGCCATTGGTTAGCGTTCGGGTTAGGGTTTGGGTTAGGGTTACGGAAAGGGTTAGGGTTAGGTCCTAACCCTAACCCTAGCCCTGGCGGCCAATGTTGGAATTCAAAAAATGGGCAGCCCCTTCTATAATACTACAGTACTAATTCCAAAAAGCGCAGATTCCAAAAAAGCGAAGAGCAGATTAACTAATCCGATTGTTGTTGTTGATGATGACAACAATGTCCATTTCATTTGTAAGCCGCAGCAGTGTCTATGTTAACAGCATGTTCATTTAGAAAACTCTTGCTGCGCACAGTCATAGGCCTAGTATTCTGCTTTGTTGAAACTGTTTTGTTAGGTCTGCTGCGGACAGTGTACCCTCAGTACACCAATCTGTGGATTGGGGCCACTGACAGCACACTGGAAGGAGGATGGGAGTGGTCTGATCGGTCACCATTCCGCTACCTGCACTGGCATCCTGGTGAGAGATCAACCTTCATTCTGTATAACAGTTTCTTTGGCTGACATGATATTCAATAAGAATCCATGTTGTAGTTTCAAGCATGATACATGAAAATATATTTTTCAATAAGGTAATAAACTAATATTGATAGTTTTGAATTTTTGGGGATTTTTATTATGAAGGTGAGCCCAACAATTTGAGGACAGAAGAGGATTGCGTTAATTTGGTTGCTCGTTGGAATTATGACTGGAATGACCGTCCCTGTGCTGATGTTCTGGACTACATCTGCAAGAAGAAAGGTTAGAGAAGATGATGATGATGATGATGATGATGATGATGATGATGATGATGATGATATGGACTGCATACCTGCAAAGATAATAGTTAGAAATGATGGTGCTTTTGCTGATAATGATAATAATAACTAAAATTTATAAAAGTGAAGATGATAATATTAGTTGATTGATATTCGCTATACTGGACTTTAGATTTGAAGCACCAAACTGAACATTTTGTTTGCATTGCCTGAATAATGCTGATGATCAACAATTTCTTTTTTTTTTTCCAGCCAGTCCACCTGTCACATCGCCACCCCTGACTGTGCCAACATTCATCCCACCCAGTAAGTGTCTTCTACACTCAGCTCTCTCTTTCTTTTTTCCTTCTTTCTTTTGTTCTTACTTTAGTTTTTTTCTTTTGGTCTTTCTTTTTTGTTTTATTATATTTGCGTTGGTTAAGTTTGTTTTCCATGTTATTGGTAGTTTAAGCTCAGCGCAGACTGTGTGCCATATTACTGTATCAAATGTCAGCATTTTTCTTCAGGATACATTGATCCAGTGTGATGTTTCAGATCAATGTATTGATGGGCCAGTGATATCAGGGACCTATAGTGTTCAGTCACCATTTGCTTTTTCTGCCTCCTCATATCGTGATGAGAACCACACCTCATCTGACGCCAGGCTGCTGCATAATAATTTTAGTAAGTCTTTTTTTTACCTTAAATGTAACAAAAAATGTTTCAGCATGATTTTTTTCTTTTGTTATTTTGCTGATTTGTTTGTTTGTTAGATGATTATGTTGATTATTTATTATTTTACCACTCACACACACATTCTTACATACACAACTAACACACATTTACAACTCAAACATGTAAAGGCAGGGAGATTGCTATTACAAATAAATGAATGAGCCTGGTTACATGGAATTGTGCTATACACATTCTTTATTGTTATTATTATTATTATTATTTTTATTATTTTTATTATTATTATTATTATTATTATTATTATTATTATTATTATTATTATTATTATTATTATTATTATTAGCATTATTATTATTATTATTAGCATTATTATTATTATTATTATTATTATTATTATTATTATTATTATTATTATTATTAACAGAAACAGCTATATATGTCACACAATGTTTACATCATAACTATGCCAACTTTTGTTGTGATTGTCAGGATCATGGCGGCCATCAGCAGACCATAGAGGGGAGTATGTGGAGGTGACCTTCTACCAGAACTTCGCCATCAGCGGGCTGACTATTGCTGGAGAGAAAAATTCCTTTGACTATGTCACAAGCTTCAAAATACAATTCCAGTTCGATCTCAACTCTCCCTGGTATTGGATGGAAGATGGCAATGGAACAACCATGGTAAAAGTCATTATTATTATAATGATAATTGTCATTATCATCATGATAACTAATTATTATCATCATGATTATTGTCATTATCATCATGATAACTAATTATGATCATCATGGTAATTGTCATTATCATCATGGTAACCGTCATTATTAGCATCATGATAACTCTCATTATTTTGACACTATTGATCACTCTCTTCTGCTCAAAAGACTCTCTTCCTCCTTTGGCATCTCAGGCTCTGCTCTTTCTTGGTTTAAATCTTACCTTTCAAACAGATCTCAAACTGTCCTCATATTAATGATCACCCTTCCTCGTCTGTTCCTCTTGCCTTTGGTGTACCTCAAGGCTCCTTTTTAGGATCCGTCTGGTTCATTCTGTATACTCAACCTCTCCCAGCTCTCGCTCAAACTCGCTCCATCTCCAGCCAGTCCTTTGCTGATGATATCCAACTTTACACTTCTTGCAAACCTACGCAGACACACGCTGCCGTCCAGGGCTGGCAGGCATGCATTCTTGACATAAAGAATTGGATGAATCACAATAAGCTAAAATTAAACGATGACAAAACAGAAGTACTTTTAATTAAAAAGAAAACAACTCCGTCTGTTTCCTCTATCTACCATACAAATCGGGAGCTCTGCCATTGCTTTGTCCAGTCATGCTCGCAACCTTGGATTCACTCTCTCTTCTGATATGTCTCTTGATAAGCACGTCTCTACAGTCAGCAAATCTGCCTTCTTTGAACTCCACAAAATCAGTTGCATTTGCCAGAATCTTTTCAGTTCAAACCACCATCACTCTTGTCTGTGCCTTTGTTCTGTCTAAACTTGATTATTGTAATGCTCTTCTTGCTAATGCTCCCCTCTATCTCATAGAAAAACTTCAAAAGATCCAAAACTCTGCTGCTCGTCTTGTCTTCAAATCCCGCAAACATCAACACATCACGCCTCTCCTGAAATCTCTTCACTGGCTTCCTGTCAAAGTACGCATTCAACACAAGCTCTCGACTCTCTGCTATAACTACTTCTCTGGCTGCTCTCCTGCCTACATCTCTGAACTTCTTTCTGTTTACACAACGTCCAGGCAACTCCAATCCTCTTTTGATAAACGCCTTCTCAACATCCTTCCCACATGCACAAAAACCTATGGAGAACGCACTTTTTCTTTCGCGGCTGCAACACAATGGAATTCACTGCCATTTGCCCTTAGACATGCACCCAGTCTACCTGCCTTTAAATGTGCATTATAAACACACCTGTTTAAGCAATACTATAAATAATCCTGTAGAATTCCCTTGCGTCAATGAGATATGACTTGTCAGATGGTAGTAGGTCTGTGTGTGCGTGCTGTGCGTGTGTGTGGGAGTGTGTGTGTGTGTGTGTGTGTGTGTGTGTGTGTGTGTGTGTGTGTGCTGTGATAACTAATGTGGCTTCTGGATGGTTGATTGTTGGCGCTGGCAAAGGAGTAGCTGTTTGATATATTAGTTGTATGCTTATTTCTATGCTGATATTAATTGATATGATTTGTTTGTGAGCTGTTGTTTGTTCGATTGTTGACCCTGTATATTATGTTATTTATTTTTATAATTAGATTTTATAGTTATACAGTGGAACCTCCGGTATCCGTCTCTCTGGTATATGACTCCCTCCGTTATGTGACCTGAAAACTTCTGACGGATTCACTTCCAATAATAAATGACCTCTGGTATGCGACAACCTCGTTTATGCGACCAGCGACCGTGTCTTAAGCCCTTTATACGACCGTCTTAGGCAATTTAAAAGATATATCAGTTAATTTATTGTCTGTACCTTTCGTTTTTTCTCTCATGTTAGTGTACGCATGCTGTTGTCTGCTATTTCCGGTTCGCAAGTAAGGGACATTACTCGCCTACACTGGCTTGTCAAAATGGCGTCGCTCAAGAGGAAAGTTTTGAGTTTGGTAGAGAGAAAGTTTTTCCCTGTTCAAAATGTCTGAAGACACGACTGTTTTCAATTTTTGAAGCATATGAATAAAAGACAAAGCTAAAAATGAAACATGTTTTACAGTTTTCTTTGTCAGAGAATACATGCTGGTGAGTGTGAAAATTATGACTACATACCCTTCCGAGCCTAACCCTCCCCCCCCCCCCTCTCCCACCTCTTGTTTCCGGTATAAGACCACCTCTATTATGAGACCGTTTTTTCTCAGATTTTGGACGGTCGTATACCGGAGGTTCCACTGTATTAGTATTTAGCCTGTTTGAAAAATTTTATATATTAGATATGTATGTTAATCTATTATTTGCTAACAATTTGTAATGTGTGAAGTTGTCAACCACAGCGAGTGCATAATGTAATGTTGTGGTATATAAATAAACAGTTATTATTATTATTATTATTATTATTATTATTATTATTATTATTATTATTATTATTATTATTATTATCATCATCATTGTAACTGTCATTATTATCATCATAGTAACAGTAATTATTATCATCATGATGACTCATTAGTATTGTCATGGTAACTGTCATTATTATCATCATGATAATGGATATAATTATCATCATTATCATCACAATAACAATCATAATTATAATCATGGTAACAGTCATTATCATTAGGGTGAAAGTCATTAATATCATGTTGAAAGTCATTATCATTATGGTAAAAGTCATTATTAATATGATGGTGAATGTTATTATCATCATCATGGTGAAAGTCATTATTATCTTCATAGTAACAATCATTATTATAATCACGGTAACTATCATTATTATCATAATGTTAACTGTTATTATTATCATCACAGTCACAGTTGTAATTATCATCATGGTAACAGTCGTAATTATCATCATGATAACAGTCATATTTATGATCATTGTAACAGTCTTTTGTTATCCCTATGGTGAAGGTCATTATTATAATCATGGGGAAAGTCATTATTATTATCATGGTAAAAGTCATTATTATCATCATGTTGAAAGTCATTGGTTTTTTTTCGTCATAGTGAAAGTCATTAGTTTAGTAATAATGGAAAAAGTCATTATTATCATCATGTTGAAAGTCAGTATTATCATCATGGTGAAAGTCAGTATTATCATCATAGTGAAAGTCAGTATTTTCATCATTGTGAAAGTCAGTATTATCATCATGGTGAAAGTCAGTATTATCATCATGGTGAAAGTCAGTATTATCATCTTGGTGAAAGTCAGTATTATCATATTAGTGAAAGTTAGTATTATCATCATGGTGAAAGTCATATTAGTGAAAGTTAGTATTATCATCATGGTGAAAGTCAGTATTATCATCATAGTGAAAGTCAGTATTTTCATCATTGTGAAAGTCAGTATTATCATCATGGTGAAAGTCAGTATTATAATATTCGTGAAAGTTAGTATTATCATCATGGTGAAAGTCAGTATTATCATCATAGTGAAAGTCAGTATTATCATCATGGTAAATGTCAGTATTATCATCATGGTTAAAATCCGTATTATCATCATGGTGAAAGTCAGTATTATCATCATGGTGAAAGTCAGTATTATCATCATGGTAACAGGTATTCTACTCACTGTCTACACTTACCTCCGTTTCACCTCTCTTCTTCCTGTACATGTGCCAACAATAACAGATATATGCAAACCAATGATCATTGTTTTTCGTTTCCCTTTCAAGGTGTTTCAAGGAGTGGGCAATGACGGTTCACCAACGTCAGTGATTTTTCCTCAAATCATTCAGGCCCAGAGTGTGCGTCTCTATCCAGAGACCTGGTCTGCTCACATTGCTGTGCGCTGGGAACTACAAGGCTGCTTGGCTGGTCAGATTCATGTTCATTTTTCTGTAGTGACCATACTTTGATATGATGATGTTGGCAACCCAACCTCCAATGTAATGCATTTAGCCTTGATGTTTGTGTTTTAGGACTTGTGGTCAAGTGTTCTTTGTAAGAAAAGACAGTAAATCATGTTGTATGTTGTGGTGGGGTTTTCTTAGTTTTTGTTGTTTTTGCCATGCATGAATTGTATTTCGTGTCATCAGTCCCAAATTTGCAATTAGTTTCTCAAACCACCAAGTTATAATAAACCTGGTTAGGTCCTCTGTATTTATGAAACTGGCTGTGAGAAAATGGAGTTCCTTTTATATTCTCTTTCATGACTGAGAGGTTCCTTGAGATAAAAGAAACACAGCCTTTACCTCTGTCCATGCATTGTTCCATCTGATCTCTGTCCCAGCACGCATTTCATCTGATGGACCAGACGGGTCATTGCCAGCTACACAAACACAACCTTTAGCTCTGTCCCAGCATGCATTCCATCTGATGGACCAGACGGGTGATTGCCAGCTACACAAACACAACCTTTAGCTCTGTCCCTGTTCCATCTGATGGACCAGACGGGTGATTGCCAGCTACACAAACACAACCTTTAGCTCTGTCCCAGCATGCATTCCATCTGATGGACCAGATGAGTGATTGCCAGCTACACAAACACAACCTTTAGCTCTGTCCCTGTTCCATCTGATGGACCAGACGGGTGATTGCCATCTACACAAACACAACCTTTAGCTCTGTCCATGTTCCATCTGATGGACCAGACGGGTGATTGCCAGCTACACCAAACACAACCTTTAGCTCTGTCCCAGCACGCATTCCATCTGATGAACCAGACGGGTGATTGCCAGCTACACAAACACAACCTTTAGCTCTGTCCCAGCATGCATTCCATCTGATGGAACAGACGGGTGATTGCCAGCTACACCAACACAACCTTTAGCTCTGTCCCAGCATGCATTCCATCTGATGAACCAGACGGGTGATTGCCAGTTACACAAACACAACCTTTAGCTCTGTCCATGTTCCATCTGATGGACCAGACGGGTGATTGCCAGCTACACGAAACACACCCAGCAAGCACTAGTCCCTGTCACCCATGATTGTGCTCAGTTGTCTAGGGTGTCAGATGGTGTGCCTATGGCAGCAAGTTGGTGCCTCAGGCAGCTTGAGTTACATCCTGTGTCAGCCACAACCTTCAGCAGCTTGAGTTACATCCTGTGTCAGCCACAGCCTTCAGCAGCTTGAGTTACATCCTGTATCAGCCACAGCCTTCAACAGCTTGAGTTAGATCCTGTGTCAGCCACAACCTTCATCAGCTTGAGTTAGATCCTGTATCAGCCACAGCCTTCAGCAGCTTGAGTTAGATCCTGTGACAGCCTTCAGCAGCTTGAGTTAGATCCTGTATCAGCCACAGCCTTCAGCAGCTTGAGTTAGATCCTGTGACAGCCTTCAGCAGCTTGAGTTAGATCCTGTGACAGCCTTCAGCAGCTTGAGTTAGATCCTGTGACAACCTTCAGCAGCTTGAGTTACATCCTGTATCAGCCACAGCCTTCAGCAGCTTGAGTTACATCCTGTATCAGCCACAGCCTTCAGCAGCTTGAGTTACATCCTGTATCAGCCACAGCCTTCAACAGCTTGAGTTACATCCTGTGTCAGCCACAGCCTTCAGCAGCTTGAGTTACATCCTGTATCAGCCACAGCCATCAGCAGCTTGAGTTAGATCCTGTATCAGCCACAGCCTTCAGCAGCTTGAGTTAGATCCTGTATCAGCCACAGCCTTCATCAGCTTGAGTTAGATCCTGTGTCAGCCACAGCCTTCATCAGCTTGAGTTAGATCCTGTGTCAGCCACAACCTTCATCAGCTTGAGTTAGATCCTGTGACAGCCTTCATCAGCTTGAGTTAGATCCTGTATCAGCCACAGCCTTCAGCAGCTTGAGTTAGATCCTGTATCAGCCACAGCCATCAGCAGCTTGAGTTATATCCTGTGTCAGCCACAGCCTTCATCAGCTTGAGTTAGATCCTGTGTCAGCCACAGCCTTCAGCAGCTTGAGTTAGATCCTGTATCAGCCACAGCCTTCAGCAGCTTGAGTTATATCCTGTGTGAGCCACAGCCTTCAGCAGCTTGAGTTATATCCTGTGTCAGCCACAGCCTTCAGCAGCTTGAGTTATATCCTGTGTCAGCCTTCAACAGCTTGAGTTAGATCCTGTGACAGCCTTCAGCAGCTTGAGTTAGATCCTGTGTCAGCCACAGCCTTCAACAGCTTGAGTTAGATCCTGTGACAGCCTTCAGCAGCTTGAGTTAGATCCTGTGACAGCCTTCAACAGCTTGAGTTACATCCTGTGTCAGCCACAGCCTTCAACAGCTTGAGTTAGATCCTGTGACAGCCTTCAGCAGCTTGAGTTAGATCCTGTATCAGCCACAGCCTTCAACAGCTTGAGTTAGATCCTGTGACAGCCACAGCCTTCAGCAGCTTGAGTTAGATCCTGTATCAGCCACAGCCTTCAGCAGCTTGAGTTACATCCTGTATCAGCCACAGCCATCAGCAGCTTGAGTTACATCCTGTATCAGCCACAGCCTTCTTCTTTCATTAATCTGCCAACTTCATCGTTCTGAAGGTACTGCAGATTTGAGGGGTTGATGCAATGGCGCTTGTTTGTAAGTCTGTTTGGGTTTGTGCTGCCCAGATGAAACAGCCTTGGGGGGAAAAAGGGGGAGAGTATGAGGGGGCAGGGGAGAGAGGGAAATGGGGGGTGGGTTAGATCTGAGATTTGAAGGCTTCCAGCAAGGTGCTGAGGACAGCATCTGCCGGGAGCTATTTCCACTCTGCAATTGTGCGGGGGAAAAAGGTCTGCTTTCTGTATTGGGTTCTGCAGGAAGGAAGCTGGTAGTGCTCTGGGTGGACGTGACGGGTCTGTTTGGCAGGAGGGGTGGGTGTGGGTTTTCTCGAAGATGTGATGGTTATGAGGCCATAATGGTACTTGTAAAAAGTGATGAGGCGGGCTTGATGGCGGCGGTCCTGCAGGCTTGGCCATTGCAGTCCCTCCAGCATAGCGTCCACACTTGATGTTTGCCGATGGCGATTGACCACCCAGCGGGCTGCTCTGCGCTGAACTGCCTCAATCCGCCTGATGTCTTTGTCTGTGGTAGGATCCCACACAGGACTCGCATACTCCAGGAGCGGGCGGACCAGTGTGAAGTATGCTCGCTGTTTGAGTGACTGTGAACCTACTCGCAGGTTCCTTCTGAGGAAGCCGAGAACTTTGTTTGCCTTGTTGATGATGTTGGTGATGTGACTGTCCCACAGAAGGTCGCTCTTGATGGTTACACCAAGGTGTTTTGCCTCCTTGACAGCGCTGAGTGTGTGGCCATGGAGGTGGTATGCGCTTTGAAGCGGTTTCCTCTTCCTGGTTATTTGGAGTGTCAAACACTTATCCGGGTGGAAGGACATCAGCCACGTTTGCTCCCACTCAGCAAGCCGGTCCAAGTCAGCTTGCAGAACACGTTGGTCATCTTCGGTGCTGACTGTCTTGTGGCACAGTGTATCATCTGCGAAAAGGCGAGCCTCTGCGGACAGTCCATCGGGGAGGTCGTTGATATATAGTAGGAAAAGACTAGGGCCCAGGACGGAGCCTTGTGGCACACCGGATTCTACGGGGATTGGTTAGGATGTGGCGCCATCGACGACCACGCGTTGCTGCCGGTCAGTAAGAAAGGAATGTATCCAGGTCAGCATATCTCCTGTGATTCCATAGTGTTTCAACTTGTGAATGAGCAGGGAATGGCAGACCTTATCGAAGGCTTTGGAGAAATCCATCACCATGATGTCTGTCTGCTTCCCCTTCTCCAGGTCATCAGAGACCACATCCACAAGGCCTATGAGCTGGCCTTCGCAGGAGCGGTGGCGCCTGAATCCGTGCTGTGCTTCGCTGAGTAGGTGGTGTTCCTCCGCGAAGCTCATGATGTTATGGGTGATAATGTGCTCCATGATTTTGCATGGAACACTAGTCAGAGAGATTGGGCGGTAGTTTTCAGGAAGATATCTTTCACCTTTCTTAAAGACTGGGGTCACGTTGGCTGTTCGCCAGTCCTGGGGGACTACGCCGGTTTTCAACGAGCTTTGATATAGGAGAGTCAAGGCTGGGGAGATTTCATCAGCTAGTTCTTTGAGGAGTCGGGGGCTTATTTGATCTGGCCCGGGAGCTTTACTTGAGTCCAGATCTCTCAGGAGCTTTGAGACACCAGAGGCGTTGATGGTGATGTTGCTGCAGGATGGAGAGTCTGGATGTGGAGGGTGAAGCTTGGTCTTTAATCTAAAATCTTCAAATGTGTAGTTCTCTCTTGGGCTGAAGGCAGACTTGAACTGCTTATTTAGTATTTCAGCACGTTCCTTCGCTCCAGTCACAAGCTTTCCTCCAACCTTGAGTGGGGATACACCAGCTGCTTCTGTTCGTTGGGCTTTTATGTAGGTCCAGAAGGACTTTATGCTGGGGTTGCGTTTGTTGTCTTCAGGATCCTGCGCGAAGAGTCGTTCTGTGTAGGACCAGTATGAGCGTCTTAAGTTTTTCTGTACCGTCTGTTTGATTTTCTTTAGGTCTTCTTGCAATTTTTTGTCTCCTGTTTTCTTCCAGCGCTTGTATAGGCGGTCTCTTTTACGAATGAGCTGAAGAGTAGCATGATCCACCCATGGTTTGCTGGCTTTCTTCCCAAGTGTCTTGTAGGGGATGTGCTCTCGCGACATGTCGTTAATGCCGTCTTTCAGGGTAGACCAGATGTCCTCTGTGTTACTCTCTGCGCTGAATGAGCTAGTGATGGTATCTGAGAGGTTAGAGGCGGCAGTTCGAAGTGTGTCCCAGTTGGCTCGAGAAAATTGGGGAACGCTGCGTGGAGTTTGTCGATGGTATACGGGCTTGGTGTTGAACTCCATGTATACGATGTCATGGTCCGACAGACCAGGAATTCCTTCTATGCGAGGCACAAGTGATGGGCGGTTTGTGAGAAAGAGATCTAGGGTGTTGTCTTCTCGTGTGGGAAAATTCACAAGCTGCTCAAGTCCTAAGTCGCTAATAATGTCCAGGAAGTCTTCATGGAGGGTGGGGTATTTTGATCTTGTTTTTAGTGTTTTTGTTGTCTAGTCGAAGGCTGGGAAGTTGAGGTCACCGCCAATGATGACAGTGGCTTGTGTGGCAATGGCGCGTTGTGCAGAGTTGACAAACTGTCGGAGGCTGATTTCATCCCCAGTGTGCGGCCGATAGTAGGAAGCAACAAGGAGTTGGCGCCGTCCCTGCAGCTTGATCTTCGCCCAGATCATTTCGCAGCCTGGCACTTGGAGTTCTGTCACTTCAGCAGCTTGATTTAGATCCTGTATCAGCCACAGCCTTCAGCAGCTTGAGTTACATCCTGTATCAGCCACAGCCATCATCAGCTTGAGTTAGATCCTGTGTCAGCCACAACCTTCAGCAGCTTGAGTTAGATCATGTGTCAGCCACAGCCTTCAGCAGCTTGAGTTAGATCCTGTATCAGCCACAGCCTTCAGCAGCTTGAGTTACATCCTGTATCAGCCACAGCCTTCATCAGCTTGAGTTAGATCCTGTGTCAGCCACAGCCTTCATCAGCTTGAGTTAGATCCTGTGTCAGCCACAGCCTTCATCAGCTTGAGTTAGATCCTGTGTCAGCCACAGCCTTCATCAGCTCTTGAGGTGGAAAAGTGCTCTATAACAATGATACAAAATAATAATAATAATAATAATAATAATAATAATAATAATAATAATAATAATAATAATAATAATAATAATAATAAAATCAGCACGCTGTGATATTGTGAAATATCATTACCAGGTGTGTGTGTGTTATGTGTAAACAGAGCCCTGTGCCATGGATTATGCCATCAGTGGACCCCTCATTGTGATGGACGAGGGTTTTCAAGCATCCAGTATGTCTGACAGTCAGCACACCCCCTCCAGCTCCAGACTCCACCCCATTCACCCCAACACTCCACCCTCTTGCTGGCGACCTGCTGACCCCTTTGACCCCAACAATCCACCGTGGATTGAGGTGGACTTGGGTACCATCAAGGTCAGAATTTTTATTAGTCCTTCGCCGTAAAAAGTGAGAATTGAACGTGGATTTGTTATTTTAGGTTATATTTTGTTATCCATGCAGGCAAATGTTGGGTGTCCTTCTCTGCCAAAGCATGGCAGCCGCAGAGAAGCGCCACTTAAGAGGAGAAAGTTGTTATAGTGTCTAGTTAGCTCTGACAGTTGTTATAGTGTCTGTTTAGCTCTGACAGTTGTTATAGTGTCTGTTTAGCTCTGACAGTTGTTATAGTGTCTGTTTAGCTCTGACAGTTGTTATAGTGTCTGTTTAGCTCTGACAGTTGTTATAGTGTCTGTTTAGCTCTGACAGTTGTTATAGTGTCTTTTTAGCTCTGACAGTTGTTATAGTGTCTGTTTAGCTCTGACAGTTGTTATAGTGTTTGTTTAACTCTGACAGTTGTTATAGTGTTTGTTTAACTCTGACAACTGTTTAGCTCTAACAGTTGTTATAGTGTATAGTAGATGTAGAACTTTTGTTGTGTTTTTTATATAACCTAGTGCGTACTCTCAAACACAGATCAAACGCTCCCAACCTGTGCAGAATTCTGCAGCTCGATTGGTCACAAAAACTCGCAAATCAGACCACTTCACCCATATTCTTAAACAACTCCATTGGCTTTCTGTCCACGAACACATTAAACACAAAGTGATTTCAGTCGCCTATCGCATAGTTAAAGAGCATGCTCCTGAATACCTCTCCGAACTTCTAAATGTGTATGAACCATTTCCCAGCCTCCACTCAGCTTCCCAGTCTCTTCTCATTGTCCTTGGCCACAAGCAGTGTAAGACTAAGAGCTATGGATAGAGGTCTTTTAAATAAACTGCACAGGTCTGGTGGAATGCTCTTCCTGAGGCATAAAGATGACAGACTCCGTGGACGCATTTCGCAGAAACCTGAAAACACATTTCTTTTCTTCTTGCTAAGCTGTATGTTTAACTCTCTGGTCTCACATTTCATTTGCATAAGCCACTGTGTGAAAGAATTGCGTAAATGTTATCTGTCTGGTCTGCCTGTTACAGTGTGTGGAGTGATAGTGAAGACGTTAGTGTTAAGTTCTAGGCCCATACCCCGCCACTGTGCGTGTGTGTGTGTGTATGTGTGGCCACCTCCTCCCACCAGCGCTACGATCATGCCATCGGCTTGGAGATATTTACGCCTTTTACAAATTATTCATTCGTTTAATGGTAACTTTACACCTCATGTTTGAGTGATGATATGTGTTTGCTGTGTATGACAAAGTCTGACAGACCATCACACAAGCCATAGGACAATATGATGACATGCTCATGGTGGTGAAAAAACTGAAACTTCGATGGTATGGCCAGGTCACCAGAGCATCAAACCTTGCAAAGACCATCCTGCAAGGCATGGTGCAAGGATGCAGAAGAAGAGGGAGACAGAGAAAGAGGTGGCTTGACAGAATGGACTGGCTTGACACTGAGCGAAGCCATGAAATAATAATAATATAGGATGCTATATACGCGCCTTTCCCCAAATCAATCAGGCTCAAAGCACGGTGATCTATACCAACATGCATGCTCCCCTGTCTCATCCACCCTCACACACACCAAATACACATCCATCACTCAAACAGGTGATGTAAAGGCAGGGAGATCGCTATTAGAAGACGGAAAGAAAATGGAATTTTTATTTTTGAAATTTTTATATTGACTGCGTCCAGTACCATGAAGGGAGGGAGGAAACCGGAGTGCCTGGAGAAAACCCTCGGTGACCTCATTAGTCTCGTACCTAAGTCACATACATTCGCCCCTTGCGGGAATCGAACCCGCGACCTTCGGCATAGGAAACCGGCGACTTATTTACTGCGCCACGAGGCAACCCCATGAGGCCATGAGGGTTGCTGAGGACAGAGAAAGATGGAGTACGCTGATTAAACAATCATCTGTGGTGCCCCAACGACCTTCAAGTTACGGGATAAGATAGTGTATGTGGGAGTACGTGTAACAAGTGAGCGTGTATGTTGGTTACAGATCACCACTCTGTTGGTTACAGATCACCACTCTGTTGGTTACAGATCACCACTCTGTTGGTTACAGATCACCACTCTGTTGGTTACAGATCACCACTCTGTTGGTTACAGATCACCACTCTGTTGGTTACAGATCACCACTCTGTTGATTACAGATCACCACTCTGTTGGTTACAGATCACCACTCTGTTGGTTACAGATCACCACTCTGTTGGTTACAGATCACCACTTTGTTGGTTACAGATCACCACTCTGTTGGTTACAGATCACCACTCTGTTGGTTACAGATCACCACTCTGTTGGTTACAGATCACCACTCTGTTGGTTACAGATCACCACTTTGTTGGTTACAGATCACCACTCTGTTGGTTACAGATCACCACTCTGTTGGTTACAGATCACCACTTTGTTGGTTACAGATCACCACTCTGTTGGTTACAGATCACCACTCTGTTGGTTACAGATCACCACTCTGTTGATTACAGATCACCACTCTGTTGGTTACAGATCACCACTCTGTTGGTTACCGATCACCACTCTGTTGGTTACAGATCACCACTCTGTTGGTTACAGATCACCACTCTGTTGGTTACCAACCACCACTCTGTGAGTCTGATTTAAAAATAAGGTTTGAATAGCATCCATTATTATTGTATTATTATTTTTGTTATCAATTTTGTGTTTGTAGTTGATGAGGGGGTTAACGGTGATGGGCAACCCTGATGCAGATGAATATGTGACGTCTTTCCAAGTTCAATACAGACTGGATGACGGCTCTAACCTCTTTGTGGCTTATCAGGAACCTTATGGCACACCTATGGTAAGACGTTATACTTTTGCTTTTGATGGAAATAGCGTTATTGAAATGCTATGTTAAAATATAATAAAGTGTGTGTGAGCCAGAAAAGAGTTGTTGTACAAGTCTAGTGAAAGTGTTGTGGTTTATCCCCAGTAGAACTTCACAGGAAACACCGATCACAATTCATCGGTCACATACATTCTGAAGTCTGCCCTGGCCATGCAGCACTTACGCATCCTGGTGCTTGCTTATCACGGACATGCAGCACTCAGATTCGACGTTCTCACTTGCAGTTTGGGTGAGAATTGTGACATTTTTATATTCTGTATCCACATTGCTATTATCATGATCATTCTAAGTGTGGTCATAATTGTCATCATCAATCTCAATCATCATTGAAAATCAAGTTTTTCATTTAATTTTGTGGTTTTTCAAAGATGTAACTATAAGTGACGGTTTTTTCCTTTTAATCAAGTAGGTAGTATCTCGACTTGGATTCTGTGAGTTACCTTGGTGTATTTCCTTTTCTATAAACAAACAAATTCATTTGACATATAACATACATGTTTACCTTGAACTAGTTTTATTCCAAATGTTACTTTTCAATTCATTTGGGTTCATTTTGACTAGAATATTTTATTATAATTTTCTCATAAATTGTTGACATTTTTGTTGGTTAAAATTAGTTACGATACATTTTTTAATGCATTTATTTATTTACATTAATTATGTTGCAGTGATTGTGTTTTTGTTAAACATGTATTAATTTTTAAATGCTTACACTTAATATAATTTTTTTATATTTTGTATATATTTGTTTATTATTTTCCACTGTGAAGCCACATGCAAAGACATCCCTCTGTTGAGCGGAGCTCACAACGTGTCCAACTTTGCCTTCACTGCATCGTCATCACGAGATCCACAGCACGGACCTTACCGCTCTAGAATTGGGCCTCAATATAACGGTGCTTGGGTGGCCGAATTCTTTGATAGTCACCAGTACCTTCAGGTAAAGGCACTATTTATTTCATCCTTCTTACACTGCGCTTTTCCAGCTGAAGAACTGCTCAAGGCACTGGCTGATACAGGATTCACTCAAACCGCCTGAAGCGCCCACTGGCTGCTTTTTGACACATTGTCTGACCACCAAGGCAACTGAGCACAGCCTGGGTGACTTGGGAAGGGAAGAAAGGAACCAGTGCTTGCTTGCTGTTGATCTGTAGCTGGCACTCACCTGTCTAGGACATGAGTGTCAGGATCTTTAAAGGAATTTCCCTTGTGTGCATGCTCACATTTCCCAGTTTTGGATGGTCCCGCACCTATCCACCCCCATCTCCTCCCCTACCCCCGAATTTGACTAGAGAGGGGGTGCGTGCTGCTTTTTAGTTTAGCCCTGGTCTATCAGTCACTGGACCCAGGGTCCTATATTTTTACATTGTTGCGATCTTCACGTAATGGGTTTTTGAAATTTGGCAGTCAACTATTTTATTCCATAAAATTATACTTTTTTTTTTAACTGGCTCATTCAGTCAGAGGACCAGGATTAAGTTCTGTCAATGTATTTTATTGTATTTATTCTATATTGTATTTGATTGCGTAAAGCCATGCTTGGTTGTGTGTTAATGTTTCTTACATCTTTTACATGTAAAATATATGTATATATGTTTGTTTGTTTTTTAAAAAATACTTTTGTTTAATTTTATTGGACATGCGTATTTTTACGAATTTTATCTTATTGTTTTTAGCTGCTTATAATAATTCTGTGTGTGTTTGTTTGTAGGCATGTGGTGTCAGATGTATGTGTTTTTTTTTTTTTTTTTTTTTTTTTTTTTATATATATACACCATGTTTTAGTGTGTTGTACAGTCTCTTATTGTGCGAGAGCTTGTGTGAGAGTATGCTTGTGAGCGCTTTGAGCAGACTTTTAGTTTGGAATTGCGCTTTATAAAATAAATTATTATTATTATTATTATTATTATTATTATTATTATTAATGTGTGCGTGCAGACGCTCTCCGTTGAAGGAGCAGAGTGAGCTTGCCTGCGCTACAGGGTCGTGTTATTTTGTATGTCAACTGCAGGGCTCTAACCAGCTTTGAACCATTGCCTGCAATGCTATGGCTTCACACTCGCTGCTTCAATCATTTTTCCAATGAACTTACTGCTCTGTAGAATGATCTTGGCTTCATCTTTTATGTTCCTTTGTAGGTGGATTTAGGAGAAAACATCAGGATTTGGGCAGTGTGTACGCAAGGCAGTGCTGAACTCAACATGTGGGTCTTGTCCTACACACTGGCTTTCTCTCAAGATGGACAAACCTTCAGCTCTTACGCAGGGGACGGCACTCATCTCACAGTAAGAGTTTTATCCCTTTTCCAAACTCGCAAATATATATTTGCCCTTTTGTACAGTTCGTTTGTTTTATGACTTTATCTTCTTATCATTTTATTGTGATTTGCTGTCAGCTTGTTCATGTGTTCACTATGTTTTATATGTGCTTTTGTGTGTGGTACTGCAGCGTTGACCAAATGCATTCCTTGTGTATTATTCACTTGGCAATAAATTATCTTGAATCTTGGAACCTTCTGCTTCAGTGTCTGCCTTTGCTTCCACCTGTCACTCTCATCTTTTTCTTCTACCATAACCTTTTTCTCACTCATCTTTTTCTTCTACCAATCTCTATCTTAAGCCTTTTCTCTTTCCTCACTCATCATTTCCTTCTACCAATCTCTTTATCTTAAGCCTTTTTTCTCTCTCGTCTTGTCTGTCTGTGTCCTGATGGGGTCAGTCAATATTATGCCATATTATAGGCTGTTCATGCTTCTATATGCTATATGCGCAATAGTATATGCTTTAATTATTGTCACGTTATTGTTTTGTTTTGTATTGAAAAGTAAGATAAGGACAAGCCATCAAACAAACAAATAATGGCCTTTGCATAATTTCTGTGTTCAGACATTTGATGGCAACTTTGATGCCACCACTGTACGCAAGCACTACCTGCTGAATGCTGTCATCGCCCGCTACGCACAGCTATGGATATCTGATTACCAGGGAGGCATTGCGCTAAGCTGGGAAATCTACGGTTGTCCAGGTATTGTCCAATGTTACATGTTCCCAAAAATAAGTATAACACATGAACGTGTGTGTTGGTTACAGATCACTGCGCTTTGAATCTGATTTAGTAATATGGTGTATATAGCATCCAATAGTATTATTATATTATAAAAAATGTATTTATAGTTTATAGTGGTTTATTTATTAATGATCAGCAGGATATGTCAATGTCAACGCTTCTTTGAAGGGCGCTTCTTCTTGTGGGTATTGTTTTTTTTTGCAAATGATTTATGATGTTTGGTTGTTCAAATGATTTATGATGTTTGGTTGTTCAATTGATTTATAATGTTTGATTGTTGAAATGATTTATGATGTTTGGTTGTTGAAATGATTTATGATGTTTGGGTGTTCAAATGATTTATGATGTTTGGTTGTTGAAATGATTTATGATGTTTGGTTGTTGAAATGATTTATGATGTTTGGGTGTTCAAATGATTTATGATTTATGATGTTTGGTTGTTGAAATGATTTATGATGTTTGGTTGTTTGGTTGTTAAAATGATTTATGATGTTTGGTTGTTAAAATGATTTATGATGTTTGGTTGTTCAAATGATTTATGATGTTTGGTTGTTCAAATGATTTATGATGTTTAGCTGTTCTCTGCATGGCGTGGTAGTATGGGCTGTTTTTTATTTTTTGCGTGCCTGACCTAATGTGGGTAATCTTTTTCTTGCAGATATTTTCCCAATAATTATGTGGTAATTTCAAAAGACAGAAGACTGAAGCAACAGGAATAGAAGGAACTGGGAAACAACTTGTACAACCTTTGCTTTATTGTAAAACTATTGTGTAAAAACTTGAAATTTTTTACCTATGTTATCATTTGCTGTGTTGAGGGCCTGACTCTGGACAGTACTTGGGCTGTTACCTGGACGTCACGTCAGACAGGGACTTGCCATACAAACCACTCTCAGACCCGCTGGCTCACATTGGACCTATCTCCTGCCAACACCACTGCTTTGATAAGGTAATGCCATTGTTGCTACAAGCATTGATTGTTTATCCACTCTGTGCCAGAAGAAAAAACTTCTGATGATCTAAAGCTTGTTGCTGGCTTGCCTGCCTGGCCACCTTCCCCTCACGTTCCTCCATAGTCTTTGCAACTGTTTATACTGTTGACAAGTCTCACTGGCAGAGACGTTTCAGGTTCATTTGATGTGAAAGTTATTGATGGACCAGTGAGAATTGTGGCAGGCTACTGGCTGTTGAAGCATGATGGTCCAGTGGAAAGGTCTAGCTGTCAGCATCCCTGATGATTAGGATAACTATCAACATAATGACAACATTATTGTTTCTTTCAACGCATCTCGGGCAGCTGAACTCATGTGCGACCAGCAGTGTTCATTTATATCGTAGCAATAAAATTAGGAGATGAATGAGTTTCTGTGCATCACACATTATTTTGTAATTATGTTTAATGTTGTAGTACTGATTATTTTAGCGTTGGTTTACGGTGTTCATTGCACACAAATAACCTTGTAAATTCTTATGGGGATGGTGTTGATTAAACAATGGATATTTATTACAGGGCTATGCCTATGCAGGCTTGCAGAGCGGTATTCAGTGTTACTGTGGAAACAGTTATGGCAAACATGGAGGATCAGTGACGTCGTGTTCCTCACGATGTCTACCTCCCTACGAGAAAGAGATCTGTGGAGGTCATCTAGCTAACTCCATCTATACCACTGGTCTTCGTGAGTATTTGGTTTTGTATTGCTATTGGTCATTTGTCATCTTTAGTGTTTTAATTTTTTAATGGTCCAATTTGCTTGTGAACATTACACTGAATACACACTTACACGAACGCATGCGTGCACATACAGACGCACGCCTGCACTCACCCACGCATACGGCATCACACACTCATGCACGCACATTCTCTCTCTCTCTCACTCTCTCTTTTTCTTCTCTCTCTCTCACAACAAACAAACAAATACACACAATGAATTAATAATAATAATGGATATTTGCATCCAGCGTTTTGCAAAAAGCATTATTATAAGTAAAGATAAACAAATAAATTAAAAAGAAAGACATTGACGTTTCAGAGGCAGCCCATATGTCATGTGACGTAGGGTGGATAGGTCGTGGTACTGACTGTTACCTCATAACCCCAGACCAGCGTGGCTGGTTTGAGGCTCGGTTGACCTGCCAACAGAACGGTGGGGACCTGGTGTCCATCAAAGACATGGATGAGAGCAATTACGTCTTCAGCCTCATCGCTGGCTTCACCGCTCAGGGTGAGCACAGTTGTCAACCTATCCTCTGTCTCTCTGTGTGTGTGTGAAGGAGCTCAGGCATTAGGGAAGGGTGGGGAGTGCTAGTGTGTGGTGGTGTGGGTGTATGCTTGTGTGTGTGGGTGTGATACAGTCTATATCCATATGCTAACATAGAACTCAGTGGTGGTGCACTTTGCCCTATTCTATAGTGGTGACAATGTCAGTGTTTTCAGTGTAGCATGGACTGTTGTCACTGTTCAGTGTATATAAGCACCATAGTCCTTCTTGGCCATGATACTGTACAAACATCTGACATATCAGTTAGCTCCCTGGACAGCTGTAACTTCATCAAGTGGGTCTTGCCAGCTTACTTCGTTCTTTTCCTGTATTTTTGTGTGGGTTTTCACTTTTATTTATTTATTTATTAATGTGTTAATTAATTAATCTATTTTTATTTATTTATGTATTTATTTATTTATTTATTTATTTATTTCTTCCTTCATTTCTGTATTATATATTTGACTGAAGGTGTATACAACAGCTCTTGGCTAAGCCTCACTGACATCCAACAGCAGTATTTCTGTATTATATATTTGACTGAAGGTGTATACAACAGTGCTTGGCTAGGCCTCAATGACATTCAACAGCAGTATTTCTGTATTATATATTTGACTGAAGGTGTATACAACAGCACTTGGCTAGGCCTCAATGACATTCAACAGCAGTATTTCTGTATTATATATTTGACTGAAGATGTATACAACAGCACTTGGCTAAGCCTCACTGAAATCCAACAGCAGTATTTCTGTATTATATATTTGACTGAAGGTGTATACAACAGCGCTTGGCTAAGCCTCAATGACATCCAACAGCAGTATTTCTGTATTATATATTTGACTGAAGGTGTATACAACAGCACTTGGCTAAGCCTCAATGACATCCAATAGCAGTATTTCTGTATTATATATTTGACTGAAGGTGTATACAACAGCACTTGGCTAAGCCTCAATGACATCCAACAGCAATATTTCTGTATTATATATTTGACTGAAGGTGTATACAACAGCGCTTGGCTAGGCCTCAATGACATCCAACAGCAGTATTTCTGTATTATATATTTGACTGAAGGTGTATACAACAGCGCTTGGCTAAGCCTCAATGACACCCAACAGCAGTTTCTGTATTATATATTTGACTGAAGATGTATACAACAGCACTTGGCTAAGCCTCACTGACATCCAACAGCAGTATTTCTGTATTATATATTTGACTGAAGATGTATACAACAGCACTTGGCTAAGCCTCACTGACATCCAACAGCAGTATTTCTGTATTATATATTTGACTGAAGGTGTATACAACAGCACTTGGCTAAGCCTCAATGACATCCAACAGCAGTATTTCTGTATTATATATTTGACTGAAGGTGTATACAACAGCACTTGGCTAAGCCTCAATGACATCCAACAGCAGTATTTCTGTATTATATATTTGACTGAAGGTGTATACAACAGCACTTGGCTAAGCCTCAATGACATCCAACAGCAGTATTTCTGTATTATATATTTGACTGAAGGTGTATACAACAGCACTTGGCTAAGCCTCAATGACATCCAACAGCAGTATTTCTGTATTATATATTTGACTGAAGGTGTATACAACAGCGCTTGGCTAGGCCTCACTTACATCCAACAGCAGTATTTCTGTATTATATATTTGACTGAAGGTGTATACAACAGCGCTTGGCTAAGCCTCAATGACACCCAACAGCAGTATTTCTGTATTATATATTTGACTGAAGGTGTATACAACAGCGCTTGGCTAGGCCTCAATGACATTCAACAGCAGTATTTCTGTATTATATATTTGACTGAAGGTGTATACAACAGCACTTGGCTAAGCCTCACTGACATCCAACAGCAGTATTTCTGTATTATATATTTGACTGAAGGTGTATACAACAGCACTTGGCTAAGCCTCAATGACATCCAACAGCAGTATTTCTGTATTATATATTTGACTGAAGGTGTATACAACAGCACTTGGCTAAGCCTCAATGACATCCAACAGCAGTATTTCTGTATTATATATTTGACTGAAGGTGTATACAACAGCACTTGGCTAAGCCTCAATGACATCCAACAGCAGTATTTCTGTATTATATATTTGACTGAAGGTGTATACAACAGCGCTTGGCTAGGCCTCACTTACATCCAACAGCAGTATTTGTATTATATATTTGACTGAAGGTGTATACAACAGCGCTTGGCTAAGCCTCAATGACACCCAACAGCAGTATTTCTGTATTATATATTTGACTGAAGATGTATACAACAGCACTTGGCTAAGCCTCACTGACATCCAACAGCAGTATTTCTGTATTATATATTTGACTGAAGATGTATACAACAGCACTTGGCTAAGCCTCACTGACATCCAACAGCAGTATTTCTGTATTATATATTTGACTGAAGGTGTATACAACAGCGCTTGGCTAGGCCTCAATGACATCCAGCAGCAGTATTTCTACCAGTGGAGTGATGGACTTGAAGTGACTTTCACAAACTGGGACCTTCGCATGCCCACCTCACATCCTACACAAGAACAGCACTGTGTGGCTATGAATAATCAGGTAAATATCATCATCATCATTATCATCATCATCATCCCCAGCAAACCAGCCCGATCTGGGCCCCACTCACGCCGCGTAGGGCATCCCGACTTTGTCTGGCTATAGTAGGGACCCACATAGCCCTACAAAAACCCGATGCGTAGCGGAGTCCAGAAATGTGGATGTGTAACGATTCGCCCTCCCGTGTGCCGCCCGATTCTGCCCCACCACAAAACCACGCTGCGCACACGCTAACATAGGCCTACTCTCGCTTCTCATTGGCTAAACTGTCTGTGGAATGTTTCGTCTGCTTAACATTTGCTGCGGCGTACGTATGTGAAAAATATTTATACAAAATCAATTCAGCAAGAAATCATTATTTAATTGTGCTTATAATTCTTAATTTTTATCATACAATATGTAAAATATTGTTAAAGTGTTTCTTTTAACTTTTGTATTTATTTATACATTATAAGCCAAGGGTAAATTTCCGTGCCCATTACTGCTGGTCTTTTCCGGTTGTCCTTAGGTGCCAATTTTCTAGTTATTTTCTTCTACAGTTGCATGTGCTCGGATATTGTGTTTGCCTGCGAAAACCTATTCCGCTGTGGTTGTTTTTTTGGGCTTTGCCTTTCGTTTATGTATTTACACACGATATCGATAGCGATGAAGATCACGTTAATATATATCGTTAACGAAATGGTGTGTAAATACTTCAGTGGGGACACACCAAGGACTTCCGAAAACAAAAACGCCTGTGCCGACAGTCCCTATTAACACCAGACATCTCAATTCTTTCTTCATGCAATCGCATATCATAAACAATAGGCCTATGTGGGATATATTTTTAGGGTAAATCAGCATTGGCCAGGGATGGGCATTATGGGGGGGGGGGGGGGGTTTCTGGTTTAAGATGGGTTACAATAGGGTGGGCTTTGGGTATCCTGACGTATGCCCGATATTTGCCGGAATCTGGTTACCGTTCGGCAAAGGTGGTGTTACGGTCGGGTAAGTTTTGGGTATCCCGACGATCGCCCCATCTTTACCGGACATCGGGCTACTGTTCGGCGAACGTTGGGTTACGATTGGGTAAGTTTCGGGTAGCCCGACGATCGCCTGATCTTTGCCCGAATCGGGCCCGAGTCGGTTACAATTTCCATTTGCCCGATCGGGCCCCGATCGGTAACCCGATCCGGGTCCCATCGGGCTTAGCTGGGTCATCATTGTCATCATCATCTGTAACAGCAGCCTTAGCTTCATTGCCTTTGTCTTCAGCAAGGTCCATTGCAAGAACAGTGTGATGTCACTGTGAATGAATAGATACAGACGTCTTTTTCATCCGCTTCATCATCATCATCATCATCATCATCATCATCATCATCATCATCATCATCATCATCATCATCATCATCATTTTTATTATTATTGTAACTGGCATCAGTATTATTATAATTATCAGTTTCATTGTTAGTATCATCTTCACCCCCATCATCAGCATCATCACCACCATCATCAGCAGCACCATTATCATCTGCAGCAGCAGCAACAGCATCATCAGCTCCTTTTGCTGGACTGTTCATTTTAATTTTCTTCAAGCTTGCTGTATGAAATAATGGTTAATTCAATATGTTTATTTTTTCAAGGGCAGTGTTTTTATCATCATTGATTATTATTGTATTACTTTATGTAGGTATTTTGGTATGATTGCTTGTTTCTTCTTTGTGACAGACAGGGGGCTGGAAGACAGTTTTCTGTGGGGAAAGTCAGCTGTATGTGTGCAAGGCTCCCAAGAAACCATCAGCAGTCCCTCACCTTCCGCCACCCCAATATGGATGTGAAAAGGTTCATCCCTTTGTGTTTACTGCTGTTTGTACTTACCTGTCTTTATACAGGTTCATCCCACTGTCGCTGTCTTCCTCATTTGCTCTTTCCCATTCCTGCTCTGTCCTATCACTCTGCTATACTATCTTCTTCTTCGCTAGATCAATGACCTACCTTTTTTTCTTGAAAACTCTTCCTGGACAAGACTCCTTGTTTGTGTATGGGGTCTGTTGGATCAGCTTGGGAGTATTGGACGCTTTCTGCCGGGTGGTCACTAGGGCTTCCTATGATGTTATTATTTAGCAATATAGGCATTTTATATGTATGTGTTTTGTTGATAATTTATAATGATGTTTGTATTCTATTTTGTTTTTGTAACCGGGGGTTTGATTAGTAGGGGTAAAGTCTCAGCCGTCCCCTGCGTGGGATGTCTTTATTGTAAAGGGACTGGCCGGTGGAGGGCATTCAATTTTCCCACTAGGGTTGTTTCAGCAGATCTTTTATGCGGATCGGGGGTTGTCCGGTCCTGATTTGGCTTGGAAGAGTCCGCTGGACCTAAAGCAACAATCAATCAATCAATCAATCAATCAATACAGGTTCATCCCTTTGTGTTTACTGCTGTTTGTACTTATCTATCTTTATACAGGTCCATCCCTTTGTGTGTACTGCTGTTTGTACTTATCTATCTTTATACAGGTCCATCCCTTTGTGTGTACTGCTGTTTGTACTTATCTATCTTTATACAGGTCCATCCCTTTGTGTGTACTGCTGTTTGTACTTCTTTATACAGGTCCATCCCTTTGTGTGTACTGCTGTTTGTACTTCTTTATACAGGTCCATCCCTTTGTGTGTACTGCTGTTTGTACTTCTTTATACAGGTCCATCCCTTTGTGTGTACTGCTGTTTGTACTTCTTTATACAGGTCCATCCCTTTGTGTGTACTGCTGTTTGTACTTACCTATCTTTATACAGGTCCATCCCTTTGTGTGTACTGCTGTTTGTACTTACCTATCTTTATACAGGTCCATCCCTTTGTGTTTACTGCTGTTTGTACTTACCTATCTTTATACAGGTCCATCCCTTTGTGTGTACTGCTGTTTGTACTTCTTTATACAGGTCCATCCCTTTGTGTGTACTGCTGTTTGTACTTATCTATCTTTATACAGGTCTATCCCTTTGTGTGTACTGCTGTTTGTACTTCTTTATACAGGTCCATCCCTTTGTGTGTACTGCTGTTTGTACTTCTTTATACAGGTCCATCCCTTTGTGTGTACTGCTGTTTGTACTTATCTATCTTTATACAGGTCCATCCCTTTGTGTGTACTGCTGTTTGTACTTATCTATCTTTATACAGGTCCATCCCTTTGTGTGTACTGCTGTTTGTACTTACCTATCTTTATACAGGTCTATCCCTTTGTGTTTACTGCTGTTTGTACTTACCTATCTTTATACAGGTCTATCCCTTTGTGTTTACTGCTGTTTGTACTTACCTATCTTTATACAGGTCTATCCCTTTGTGTTTACTGCTGTTTGTACTTACCTATCTTTATACAGGTCTATCCCTTTGTGTTTACTGCTGTTTGTACTTGCCTATCTTTATACAGGTCTATCCCTTTGTGTTTACTGCTGTTTGTACTTACCTATCTTTATACAGGTCTATCCCTTTGTGTTTACTGCTGTTTGTACTTACCTATCTTTATACAGGTCTATCCCTTTGTGTTTACTGCTGTTTGTACTTACCTATCTTTATACAGGTCTATCCCTTTGTGTTTACTGCTGTTAGTACTTACCTATCTTTATACAGGTCCGTCCCTTTGTGTTTACTGCTGTTTGTACTTATCTATCTTTATACAGCTTTTTAACTATGGGTCACATTCCTTTCTGCACTTTAGGGTTACATTGTGGGAAGTAGAAAACTATGAAAAGCCATTACAAAACGTTGGTACCTGTTAGAAAATGTTCCTACCACTTGAAGTGACTGAGTGGTGGTTAATCAGTGAGAGAGACATAACTTGTAGTTATTGAGTGATGGTTGATCAGTGACAGACACATAACTTGTAGTGATTGAGTGGTGGTTGATCAGTGACAGAGACACATAATTTGTAGTGATTGGTGGTTGATCAGTGACAGAGACACATAATTTGTAGTGATTGAGTGGTGGTTGATCAGTGACAGAGACACATAATTTGTAGTGATTGAGTGGTGGTTGATCAGTGACAGAGACACATAATTTGTAGTGATTGAGTGGTGGTTGATCAGTGACAGAGACACATAAATTGTAGTGATTGAGTGGTGGTTGATCAGTGACAGACACATAACTTGTAGTGATTGAGTGGTGGTTGATCAGTGACAGACACATAACTTGTAGTGATTGAGTGGTGGTTCATCAGTGACAGACACATAATTTGTAGTGATTGAGTGATGGTTGATCAGTGACAGACACATAACTTGTAGTGATTGAGTGGTGGTTGATCAGTGACAGAGACACATAACTTGTAGTGATTGAGTGGTGGTTGATCAGTGACAGACACATAACTTGTAGTGATAGAGTGGTGGTTGATCAGTGACAGACACATAACTTGTAGTGATTGAGTGGTGGTTGATCAGTGACAGACACATAACTTGTAGTGATTGAGTGGTGGTTGATCAGTGACAGACACATAATTTGTAGTGATTGAGTGGTGGTTGATCAGTGACAGACACATAACTTGTAGTGATAGAGTGGTGGTTGATCAGTGACAGACACATAACTTGTAGTGATTGAGTGGTGGTTGATCAGTGACAGACACATAACTTGTAGTGATTGAGTGGTGGTTGATCAGTGACAGACACATAACTTGGTCCATTATGAGTTTACTGACAGTGAAATGTCACTATAGAATATTGGTCCATTGTGAGTTTACTGACAGTGAAATGTCATTATGGAATATTGGTCCATTGTGAGTTTACTGACAGTGAAATGTCACTATGGAATATTGGTCCATTATGAGTTTACTGACAGTGAAATGTCACTATGGAATATTGGTCCATTGTGAGTTTACTGACAGTGAAATGTCACTATGGAATATTGGTCCATTATGAGTTTAGTGACAGTGAAATGTCACTATGGAATATTGGTCCATTATGAGTTTACTGACAGTGAAATGTCACTATGGAATATTGGTCCATTATGAGTTTACTGACAGTGAAATGTCACTATGGAATATTGGTCCATTGTGAGTTTACTGACAGTAAAATGTCACTATGGAATATTGGTCCATTGTGAGTTTACTGACAGTGAAATGTCATTATGGAATATTGGTCCATTGTGAGTTTACTGACAGTGAAATGTCATTATGGAATATTGGTCCATTATGAGTTTACTGACAGTGAAATGTCATTATGGAATATTGGTCCATTGTGAGTTTACTGACAGTGAAATGTCACTATGGAATATTGGTCCATTGTGAGTTTACTGACAGTGAAATGTCACTATAGAATATTGGTCCATTGTGTGTTTACTGACAGTGAAATGTCACTATGGAATATTGGTCCATTGTGAGTTTACTGACAGAGAAATGTCGTTATGGAATATTGGTCCATTGTGAGTTTACTGACAGTGAAATGTCACTATGGAATATTGGTCCATTGTGTGTTTACTGACAGTGAAATGTCGTTATGGAATATTGGTCCATTGTGAGTTTACTGACAGAGAAATGTCACTATGGAATATTGGTCCATTGTGAGTTTACTGACAGTGAAATGTCACTATGGAATATTGGTCCATTGTGAGTTTACTGACAGAAATGTCACTATGGAATATTGGTCCATTGTGTGTTTACTGACAGTGAAATGTCACTATGGAATATTGGTCCATTGTGAGTTTACTGACAGAGAAATGTCACTATGGAATATTGGTCCATTGTGAGTTTACTGACAGAGAAATGTCACTATGGAATATTGGTCCATTGTGAGTTTACTGACAGTGAAATGTCGTTATGGAATATTGGTCCATTATGAGTTTACTGACAGAGAAATGTCAGTATGGAATATTGGTCCATTGTGAGTTTACTGACAGTGAAATGTCACTATAGAATATTGGTCCATTGTGAGTTTACTGACAATGAAATGTCACTATGGAATATTGGTCCATTGTGAGTTTACTGACAGTGAAATGTCACTATATAATATTGGTCCATTGTTTGTTTACTGACAATGAAATGTCACTATATAATATTGGTCCATTGGGAGTTTACTGACAGTGAAATGTCACTATATAATATTGGTCCATTGTGAGTTTACTGACAGTGAAATGTCACTATAGAATATTGGTCCATTATGAGTTTACTGACAGTGAAATGTCAGTATGGAATATTGGTCCATTGTGAGTGTACTGACAGTGTATTTATTGTTGGTTGTAATGTGTGTACAGGTAGGATGGACAGCGTTCATGTATTCATGCTACATCCTGGTCCCAGAGAAAATGACATGGAATGATGCTAAGCGATCGTGTGAGGCTCAGAACAGCCACCTTGTTAGGATCGGTGACAGGTAATTCACAATTATCCTGACCTACATACACCTTCCACCCACCCATTGTTTCATTGACTGTGACTGTCTGATGGTTTCAGTAGTTGGCTGGTTGACTGGTTGATGCTGGGTTTCAGATATGAGCAGGCGTTCGTTTCATCGCTGTTAGGGTCAACCACTGGGTACTACTGGAGTGACGTCACAGACCTACGTGTGGCCTCCACCTACAGATTTTCAGACGGCTCATTCGCCTCCTTCACAAACTGGGGGCTAGGGCAACCTAGTGAGCAACATTTAGTGTTTTATTTGAAGTTAAATAGTAAAAAGTAATAATTACCTAAAAAAAATATATAGCTAACATTGTTAACATCCATTGTTTCAAATCAAAATATTGTCATCAGCATCTTCCATCATTGCCATCAAAATCTTCTGCTCTCATTCTCTTATTCCTCTCGCTGTCCAGCCTTGACTTCAGTTCCTTGTTCCTGTGTACACTGCCAGCTTCCAGTCTTTTGTTGAGCAGTAGCAGCACCTCTAAGAAATAGGCCTAGAACTTACACAGTGGGACAACCACAGAGACCTGTGTCAGCTGTCAAATGTAGCATAAGAATTAAATGTACCTAGAGAAGAGGAAACCTGTTGGGTAGGCAAGCCAGGTTCTCACTTTCATGTTAAAGCAGTGGACCTATCCATCTAATCTCACACCACAGCTGGGCTACCTCTCAAAAGTTAATCTCTTGTTTAGTAATTTTTTTATATTTATTTATAATAATACTTTTCCCAAAATGCTGGATGCAAATATTAAATTTAATTCTGGCAACCGTGAAGGTTGAGATCATTGATATATTGCATACTGGCAGACACTGAACGTTAAAAATAATTAGCTCCACCTGTGACAGGACATTTTATGACATAGATAATATCAGCCAGAATCCAGCAAGGATTTTTGATTGCAGATACCCCTCTCAGCTGCGTGGCTCTGAACACAGGGCCTGCTGTGGGACTGTGGTGGTCACTGAATTGTGGCTCCACCCAACGCTCTGTTTGTGAAAAACTGCGCACCGGTGTCACTCCTCAGCCCACTGTGCCTCTTGTCCCACCCAATGCTCGATGTCCTCAAGACTGGTACGAAGCACAGTACTCCTGTTTTAAGGTGAGTCACCGAGTTCCCCTTGGGTGATAGTTATGCATTCCGCCTGTCATCGTAGCTTTGATAACCCACAAAGGTCTCTGATCCTGTTGTATTCTATGGTTGTTGTAAAGGTCTTTTTACAGTTCAAGAGGTGCTGGCCAGTATAGGATGTACCTCTAGTCATCTGAGGCACCCACTTGCTATCTTTTATATTCATGGTCTGGAGCCCCCTACAACTGAGCACAGTCCTAAAGGGACATAATGTTTGCTGATGGATTTTTGTGGCTGCCACTCACCTGTCTAGGACATGAGGATCTTGAAAGGCTGTGCGTTACAATGCATACCTGCACACACTAGACCTCAGTTTATACTCTTGTACAAAGGAGCAGGGTACTGATGCCTGTACATCAGTGTGATGTTATTGTGTGGTCACTGCAGGCCATCAGCCAGCCTGCCTGTACATCAGTGTGATGTTATTGTGTGGTAGCCAGCTTGCCTGTACATCAGTGTGATGTTATTGTGTGGTAGCCAGCCTGCCTGTACATCAGTGTGATGTTATTGTGTGGTAGCCAGCTTGCCTGTACATCAGTGTGATGTTATTGTGTGGTAGCCAGCCTGCCTGTACATCAGTGTGATGTTATTGTGTGGTAGCCAGCTTGCCTGTACATCAGTGTGATGTTATTGTGTGGTAGCCAGCTTGTCTGTACATCAGTGTGATGTTATTGTGTGGTCACTGCAGGTTGTCAGCCAGCTTGCCTGTACATCAGTGTGATGTTATTGTGTGGTAGCCAGCCTGCCTGTACATCAGTGTGATGTTATTGTGTGGTAGCCAGCTTGCCTGTACATCAGTGTGATGTTATTGTGTGGTAGCCAGCTTGTCTGTACATCAGTGTGATGTTATTGTGTGGTCACTGCAGGTTGTCAGCCAGCTTGCCTGTACATCAGTGTGATGTTATTGTGTGGTAGCCAGCTTGCCTGTACATCAGTGTGATGTTATTGTGTGGTAGCCAGCTTGCCTGTACATCAGTGTGATGTTATTGTGTGGTAGCCAGCTTGCCTGTACATCAGTGTGATGTTATTGTGTGGTAGCCAGCTTGTCTGTACATCAGTGTGATGTTATTGTGTGGTCACTGCAGGCCATCAGCCAGCCTGCCTGTACATCAGTGTGATGTTATTGTGTGGTAGCCAGCTTGCCTGTACATCAGTGTGATGTTATTGTGTGGTAGCCAGCTTGTCTGTACATCAGTGTGATGTTATTGTGTGGTCACTGCAGGCCATCAGCCAGCCTGCCTGTACATCAGTGTGATGTTATTGTGTGGTAGCCAGCTTGTCTGTACATCAGTGTGATGTTATTGTGTGGTAGCCAGCTTGCCTGTACATCAGTGTGATGTTATTGTGTGGTAGCCAGCTTGTCTGTACATCAGTGTGATGTTATTGGGTGGTAGCTAGCTTGCCTGTACATCAGTGTGATGTTATTGTGTGGTAGCCAGCTTGCCTGTACATCAGTGTGATGTTATTGTGTGGTAGCCAGCTTGCCTGTACATCAGTGTGATGTTATTGTGTGGTAGCCAGCTTGTCTGTACATCAGTGTGATGTTATTGTGTGGTAGCCAGCTTGCCTGTACATCAGTGTGATGTTATTGTGTGGTAGCCAGCTTGTCTGTACATCAGTGTGATGTTATTGTGTGGTAGCCAGCTTGCCTGTACATCAGTGTGATGTTATTGTGTGGTAGCCAGCTTGCCTGTACATCAGTGTGATGTTATTGTGTGGTAGCCAGCTTGTCTGTACATCAGTGTGATGTTATTGTGTGGTAGCCAGCTTGTCTGTACATCAGTGTGATGTTATTGTGTGGTAGCCAGCTTGTCTGTACATCAGTGTGATGTTATTGTGTGGTAGCCAGCTTGCCTGTACATCAGTGTGATGTTATTGTGTGGTAGCCAGCTTGTCTGTACATCAGTGTGATGTTATTGTGTGGTAGCCAGCTTGCCTGTACATCAGTGTGATGTTATTGTGTGGTCACTGCAGGCTGTCAGCCAGCTTGCCTGTACATCAGTGTGATGTTATTGTGTGGTAGCCAGCTTGCCTGTACATCAGTGTGATGTTATTGTGTGGTAGCCAGCTTGCCTGTACATCAGTGTGATGTTATTGTGTGGTAGCCAGCTTGCCTGTACATCAGTGTGATGTTATTGTGTGGTAGCCAGCTTGTCTGTACATCAGTGTGATGTTATTGTGTGGTAGCCAGCTTGCCTGTACATCAGTGTGATGTTATTGTGTGGTAGCCAGCTTGCCTGTACATCAGTGTGATGTTATTGTGTGGTAGCCAGCTTGCCTGTACATCAGTGTGATGTTATTGTGTGGTAGCCAGCTTGCCTGTACATCAGTGTGATGTTATTGTGTGGTAGCCAGCTTGCCTGTACATCAGTGTGATGTTATTGTGTGGTAGCCAGCTTGCCTGTACATCAGTGTGATGTTATTGTGTGGTAGCCAGCTTGCCTGTACATCAGTGTGATGTTATTGTGTGGTAGCCAGCTTGCCTGTACATCAGTGTGATGTTATTGTGTGGTAGCCAGCTTGTCTGTACATCAGTGTGATGTTATTGTGTGGTAGCCAGCTTGCCTGTACATCAGTGTGATGTTATTGTGTGGTAGCCAGCTTGTCTGTACATCAGTGTGATGTTATTGTGTGGTAGCCAGCTTGCCTGTACATCAGTGTGATGTTATTGTGTGGTAGCCAGCTTGTCTGTACATCAGTGTGATGTTATTGTGTGGTCACTGCAGGCCATCAGCCAGCTTGCCTGTACATCAGTGTGATGTTATTGTGTGGTAGCCATCTTGCCTGTACATCAGTGTGATGTTATTGTGTGGTAGCCAGCTTGCCTGTACATCAGTGTGATGTTATTGTGTGGTAGCCATCTTGCCTGTACATCAGTGTGATGTTATTGTGTGGTAGCCAGCTTGCCTGTACATCAGTGTGATGTTATTGTGTGGTAGCCAGCTTGTCTGTACATCAGTGTGATGTTATTGTGTGGTAGCCAGCTTGCCTGTACATCAGTGTGATGTTATTGTGTGGTAGCCAGCTTGTCTGTACATCAGTGTGATGTTATTGTGTGGTAGCCAGCTTGTCTGTACATCAGTGTGATGTTATTGTGTGGTAGCCAGCTTGCCTGTACATCAGTGTGATGTTATTGTGTGGTCACTGCAGGCTGTCAGCCAGCTTGTCTGTACATCAGTGTGATGTTATTGTGTGGTAGCCAGCTTGTCTGTACATCAGTGTGATGTTATTGTGTGGTAGCCAGCTTGTCTGTACATCAGTGTGATGTTATTGTGTGGTCACTGCAGGCTGTCAGCCAGCTTGTCTGTACATCAGTGTGATGTTATTGTGTGGTAGCCAGCTTGCCTGTACATCAGTGTGATGTTATTGTGTGGTAGCCAGCTTGTCTGTACATCAGTGTGATGTTATTGTGTGGTTACTGCAGGCTGTCAGCCAGCTTGCCTGTACATCAGTGTGATGTTATTGTGTGGTAGCCAGCTTGTCTGTACATCAGTGTGATGTTATTGTGTGGTTACTGCAGGCCATCAGCCAGCTTGCCTGTACATCAGTGTGATGTTATTGTGTGGTAGCCAGCTTGTCTGTACATCAGTGTGATGTTATTGTGTGGTTACTGCAGGCCGTCAGCCAGCTTGCCTGTACATCAGTGTGATGTTATTGTGTGGTCACTGCAGGACGTCAGCCAGCTTTGAACCACTGCCTGCAATGTTATGGCTTAACATTCATTGCTTTAATTGTTCTGCCTTACACCCACTGAGCCAAATGCACCTTGTACTTGAATGGATGCACTAGAGTTCCAACTGAGGTTATCCATGGGATTTTTAAAACGGTGATTCTTTTGGATTCTTGGGCTTCTATTTATTGAAATTCTACATTTATCTCTTACACAACTTTTTTCTTTTGTTTTTGGCCAGCTAATTGTGAGAGATGCGAGCCACCGTTTGACATGGGATGAGGCCAGAGAGGACTGTCAGAGGCAAGGTGCTGACCTGGCCAGCTTTCACTCTCATGATGATCTGGACAACTTCTGGAGACATTACATGGCGTATGGGATCATATTTTGTGCTTTTCTTCTTTTTTTTTTCTTCTTCTTCTTCTTCTCCTTCACCCGGTACACATTGGTCAAAAGCTACCAGAAGCATGCTTTCGTAGTTGCCTCAGCTGGCAATAAAGCATGCTCTCATGCTTCAGAGCACTGCTTCCTATACTCTTCAAGCTCTATATTGACAGAAAAAGCGCAATTTCACTGTAAATATATATACAGAATGTTCCTCTTCAACATTCCGCTCTTTCCGTCTCAAAAACCCATTTGCCTTCTTGGATTCTTAAATTGTATAAAACCAAGTGAGGACACTATCTGGCGTCAACAAACGGTTCAAAAACATTCTCAAACTGTTCGTAAAAGACAGTTGACCTAGAAACAAATACAGTTTGACCTAATTCGTCCCCTAGAGGAGACGAAACTTACATTTTCTATTTTCATGAGTTCATTGGTCAATGCTCCTAGGGCTTGAAGAGTATAGGAAGCAGTCCTCTGAAGCATGAGAGCATGCTTTATGAACTGTTGAGGCGACTACTACAGCGTGCTTCTACTAGCCTTCGACCAATGTGTATCGGGTTTCTCCTTCTTCTTCTTCTTCTTCTTCTTCTTTTGTCTTTGGCCACATTTTTATTTTGGATTCCTACACCATCCATTCACAGGACAACATTTTTACTGCTCGCTGTTGACATAACGTTTTGTGGATCATCTATTCTGTGTTAAAAAAATGAATATTTGAAACATTTGTGATATATTGGTCTTCAAAAATGTAACGGTTTTTCCCATGATTTTAGATAATAACCTTTTTTGGTTGCAACATATTTGAAATATTAGTAAAAGTATTTCTAGAAGGACTTATCAAGGATTAAACATTTCTTAAATTTGTAAACTTGTAAACTCCTTTATTCGGGACATATTCAGCCATTTATTGATTATTCTTCAACTATTTGGGATACGGCAGGAAGCCCTTAGTTAGAACTCATAAACGTGCAATTAAAATGGTTATTCTTACAAACAAAATCTTTCCGAATGATTATGAATAGATCAACATACTACCTCTTGCCAACAGATTAAAATTTCATAAAGGAATTTTCTTGCAGAAGATTTTTTTTGGTAATGTACCCCCTTATATTTCTTCTTTTTTTCTAGGAAAACTGCCACATTTTCTAACAAACTAAATATCCCATTTCCTAGAATTGATCTGTTTAAAACCAATGTGTTATTCAAGTTCTACATTATGGATTAACTTTCCAGGAGTGCTCCGAAGTGCATTCACTAAATACACATCTTTTAGAATACATCTTTTACAACACATCAGAAATAAATAAATCAGCTACTTAATTAGAGCTTTACATTAAAAACATTTATGAGATTGTTTTTAATAAATGTGTGTGTGTTCAAGCGTATGTGCATATGTGCACAGATCTTGATTATATTGTTACATTATGATGTTATTGTTATAAAGTTATTTTGTTATAATACTATTATTATTGTTCAAGGCCCAAGAACAAGGTAAAAAATCACACCCAGTGCTTACTCTTTTACACTTGTTAAATAACATTGTTAGCTATCTTATCTTATGTTATCTTATCTTATGTTATCTTATCTTATCTTATCTTATCTTATCTTATCTTATCTTATCTTATCTTATCTTATCTTATCTTATCTTCTTCATCTTCTGGTCATTTCAGAATTTATGATTTCACTGGACTCCAGTTTCACAGTTGATTTCAAGGCAGGCATATAAGATGTAACAAATGCAGAGGTGCCAACCAGTACGGATTGACCGTATTTAATTCCGGCGAAGTGAATTAAATACGGAAATACGGTAGCTTTAATAAAAATACGGAGGAGAAATTTGCCGATCGTTTATTCCTTCACCGGGCATAGCGGCCGAAAGCGGCCAAAAGTCTAAACAGGCAAAACGCCCAAAAGCGTCCGTATCAACCACTGGTTATATTCTCGCGTTGTTTGAAAGATTGCGAGACTTCCGGCAATTGACTTCCGGTTTATTCTGTTGTGTAAACAATCGACTGCATTTCCACAAGTTTTCTCTTTGAAGTGTTCGTTTTTTCGATTTTTTTTTTTTTTTTGGGTGTCAGTGTCTAAAATGGATGGTTTGGATTCTTCGACTGATGAAGGAGAGTTTACAGGCTTCCATTTATCAGACATTAAAGTGAGAGAAATAGACTTTAAGTCGGAGGAAGAGATCGGTACTGACATTAGATTAGTGTCAGTAGCATGCATGCATCTGATCTTTCAGATGGGCAGGGAAGTAAAGAAGAGGAGGAGGCTTGTTTGGACTTTTTAAAACTTTTTTTTTGTAAACACATGGAGTAATAAAAAAACAAGACATAACAAGAGAAGTATAAAAAAGTAGATAATCAAAAAATAATTTATTTCTGTTCATTTTGCATTTTATTTCATTTAAATCTATGCACTAATACCTAAGATGTGGTGTTTTTACTAATGTACCCCGAAATATCTCTAAAATTATAAAATGTCTTGCCTGTTTAGAGCTAAAAAATAGACAGACGTGTTCACAGTAAAGGGTTATCTTTGCCAGCGGTGCTTCTGTACCGGTTTCTGGTCTCATAATAGTACTTCTGCACTCACTGAACGTCGCTGTGTTCAACAAGCTGATTTTCATGGTGATTTTAGAGTAAAACAAGTGTGATGTTCAACAAGCTGATTTTCATCGTATTTTTAGAGGACTGAAAATAGCCTGTTGTTTCAGAGGGAAGCCTGTCGTTATTTTATAGTGTCATTGGATGGGTTTTGTGAGAAAAAAAATACTGACAAGTGTTAAAAAATACTGACAAATGGGTCCGGAAATACTGACAAGAAGATTAGGGGGTTGGCACCTCTGCAAATGTATTTTTGCAAAAGACCACATTGAAATGTGATCACTGACAGATATGTTTGTTTTATTTCAGAGGGACTGATGGTAATTTTTGGGTGGGTCTTCGCTACATTGATCAAGAAATGTGTAAGTTTATATTTCATTCACTCGCATGCATAGTAATGTGAGTCTGTGTACCCACCCCATCCCCCTACCCCCCAAAAAAATCTTGTGTCCAGATTTTTGCAAATCTGTGTGAGATGAGTCCTAAAAAGTTTGAAAATGACATTTAAACAATTTTTAAAAAATTGTCTGTAGGTCTGTCTGTCCGTCAGTTGCCGTCTGGACATGCAAAACTTACAAATGGATTAATATCTCAGAACCTATTTCAACTATTACACCCACACTAGGTAAGATGGTGTATATCCATGAGATCAAATAAATGATCAGGGAATTATTGACATCACTTCAAGGTCAAGGTCAAAGGGTCAACAAATGTTAAGTAAAAAAAAAAAAATTTCACCAAATTTCGCTTTTTTAAAAGCTAATAATATTGAACTTATGATTCTTCGATGCATGATATATATATCAATGAAACACATATCCTTTACACATTTGGTCAATCTCACTCCACGGTCAAGGTCACTGGAACTGTCCAAAGTCAGTATAGGTATTTTGAAGTGACCTTGACCCTAAATAATGAGAGATATAAAGTTCAAACTTGCTGTATTTAGAGATGATAGATTGATCTTTAATGTATGTTTCATTTTTGCGTTGATCTTGAAGGTCAAGGTCATTTTTGACCTTGCTAAAACATACAAAAAATAGGGTATTGTACAGTGGAATGGCTCTATTTAACCCATAGTATGCAAATAGATTGGATTTTTTTATCATACATGAGCATGAGAGGTCACATGAAGGTCAAGGTCATCCCAAGGTCAAGATTACTGAGGGTCAAGATCACACCAAGGTCACTGCTTTTTTGGCTTAATACAACCTTTGCTTTAGTTTATTTGGTATTACATGAGTGTATTGGGAGCCGGAGGTCAAGGCCATTTCAAGAGCATAGAAAGATCGAAGTCGAGATTACTTTGCATTTTAATGGCACTGTTTCTTTTTTTCCTTGACAGTCATTTTCAAGTTAAATATTGCAGGTTCCACAAGGAGCATGTGAGTCATATGGGCTTTGCCCTTCTAATGTCTTCCTATCCTATCCTATCCTGTCCCATAACCCGAAGGTCGTAGGGGCACCACAGATGATCGTTTAACCAGCATACTCCATCTCAGAGAAAGATGGAGTATGCTGGTTAAACGATCATCTGTGGTGCCCCTACGACCTTCGGGTTATGGGACAGGATAGGATAGGATAGGACTCCATCTTTCTCTGTCCTCAGCAGCCCTCATGGCTTCGCTCAGTGTCAAACCAGTCCATTCTCGAATGTTGTCCTCCCACCTCTTTTTCGGTCTCCCCCTTCTTCTACCTCCTTGCACTGTGCCTTGCAGAATGGTCTTTGCAAGGCCTGATGATCTGGTGACGTGGCCATACCATCGGAGTTTCCGTTTCTTCACCACTGTGAGCAGGTCATCGTGTTGTCCAATGGCTTGTGTGATGGTCTGTCGGACTTCGTCGTTGGTGATGTGTTGGGTATAGGAAATGCACAGAAGTCTTCTGTAGCACCTCATCTCCATGCTTTGTATTCTTCGTTGGAGATCTGCTGTGAGGGTCCATGCTTCGCAAGCTAATAGGAAGATGGAGATGACCAGAGAGCGCAGCAGTCTTACTTTGGAATGTAGACTGATGGTTCTGTCTTTCCAAATGGGCTTCAACCTTGTCAGGGCAGCAGTTGTTTGTGCGATCCTGGAGAGGACTTCCTGTCGAGACCCATTGTCTGACACAATGGCTCCTAAATATTTGAAGCTGTGCACTGTGTTGAGGGATTGGCCTTGTACTTTGATGTCCGTGTTGATGCCATTGGTGTTGTTGGTCATCATTTTGGTCTTCTCTGCACTTATTTCCATTCCATAAGCTCTGGAGGTGGTGTCAAGCCTCTGTACAAGCTGTTCAAGTTCTTGTTCCTCTCCAGCCAATCCATCAATATCATCCGCAAAACGAAGATTGGAGATTGCTCTGCCCCCTATGCTGACTGTGCCTTCGTGATCTGCAAGAGCATCTGACATGATGCGCTCTAGGAAGATGTTGAAGAGTGATGGAGAGAGTAGGCATCCTTGACGCACACCGATTGTTGTTCTGAACCAGTTCCCGATGACGCTGTTATGGAGGACTGCACTGGTAGCCTTGTCATACAGGCTTTTGATGACTTCTATAATTTTAGGGCTGATGTTGTACACTTTCATGGTTGCCCATAGAGCTGCATGCCAGACTCGGTCAAATGCCTTCTTGAAGTCTATGAACACATGATATAGATGTTGTTGGTGCTGTAGGTATTTCTCACAGATTATTCTGAGGTTGAAAATCTGTTCAGTGGTACTTCGCCCTGCCATGAATCCTGCTTGTTCTTCAGCTATGATTTGTTCAGCTTGTGGTTTCAACCTGTTGAGTATTATTTTCAGGAGGACCTTGCTGGGATGGCTGATGAGGCTGATGGTGCGGTAATTTTCACACTCCTGAAGGTTACCTTTTTTGGGAAGAGTGATGACAAGCGACTGGGTCCATGGTGTAGGCCATTCCCCACTCTGCCAGATCTTGTTACAGATAATGGTGAGAGCATCAGTCATCGCTTCTCCTCCTGCTTGTAGCAGTTCCGCTGGTATGTTGTCCACTCCCGCTGACTTCCCTTTCTTCAGCGATTGCACTGCTGCCTCAACTTCTTCCCGGAGAATTGGGAGGATTTCTTCTTCTTCTCTGCTCTCGGGACATGCTAGAACTGATGGGTCTCCATTTGGTGTATGGTTGTAAAGGTCAGAGCAGTACTCTGTCCATCTGTCCAAGACTTCTTGTTCTTCTGTAAGGCAAATGCCAGACTTGCTTTGGATAGTGGAGACTTTGGGCTGTTTAACACTTGTTAGCCGCTTCACAGTCTGGTAGGCCTTCTTGCTGTTGTTCTTGTTCAGATTGTTCTCTATTTCCTGGCATTGATCTTCTATCCAGTTCTCCTTTGCTGTGCGCATGCCTTTTCGGATGTCATTGTTGATTTTTCGGTAGACATCAGCTCCCTGTGAGGTGTTCTTTTTCTTTTTTAACTCTCTTCGTTTATCACACAGATCCAAAAGTTCAGGTGTGATCCACGGCTTCTTCTTTGGTCGGTGCTTGCCAAGGATCTCAGTGGCGGCATCTGTTACAGCTGAGTTGAAGGTATAGGTCATGGTGTTGACATCTACTTCGCCTGCCCCCAAAATAAGCAGTGGTGCAAATTTCCCTCCAATTGTGGCCTGAAATATTTTTGCCACCTCCGGGTCTTGCAGTTTGTCCAGGTCGAACTTCAGCCTAGGCTAATGTCTTAATTATGAAAAAAAAAAAAAAATTGTGGAGATTGATTGTGTATGTGCATTTGTTTTGTACTGTATTTTTATTGTTCCATAGTTTACATGTATTGTACAGTCTCTAAATTATGCCAGTGCTTGTGTGACAGTATGCGTGTCAGCCCTTTGATCAGACTTTTTACTTTGAAATCAAACTTTTTAAAATAAGTTATTGTTATTATCATTATTATTATTATTATTATTATTATTATTATTATTATTATTATTATTATTATTATTATTATTATTATTATTATAGACTGGCATAATCATGAGATTGTACAACACCAGCCCTAACATTATGGAAGTCATCAAAAGCCTGTATGACAAGGCTACCAGTGCAGTTCGCCACAACAGCGCCATCAGGAACTAGTTCAGAACAACAATCAGTGTGCATCAAGGATGCCTACTCTCTCCAACACTCTTCAACATCTTCCTAGAGCGCATCATATTAGATGCCCTTGCAGATCACGAAGGCACAGTCAGCATAGGGTGTAGAGCAATCTCCAACCTCCCTTTTTGCAGATGACATTGATGGATTGGCTGGAGAGGAACAAGAGCTTGAACAGCTGGTACAGAGGCTTAACACCACCTCCAGAACCTATGGGATGGAAATAAGTGCAGAGAAGACCAAAATGATAACCAACAACACCAATGTCACCAACATGGACATCAAAGTCTAAGGCCCATCCCTCAACACAGTGCAGCTTCAAATATTTAGGAGCCATTGTATCAGACAATGAGTACCAACAGGAAGTCCTCTCCAGGATCGCACAAACAATTGCGGCCCTGACAAGGTCGAAGTCCATTTGGAATGACAGGACCATCAGTCTACATTCTGATGTAAGAGTGCTGCACTCCCTTGTCATCTCCATTTTCCTATACACTTGCGAAACATGGACCCTCACAGCAGATCTACGACGAAGAATACAAAGCATGGAGATGAGGTGCTACAGAAGACTTCTAGGCATTTCCTATACCCAGCACATCACCAGCAACGAAGTCCGACAGACCATCACACATGCCATTGGACAACATTGTGACATGCTCACAGTGGTGAAGGAACAGAAACTCTGATGGTATGGCCATGTCACCAGAGCATCAGGCCTTGCAAAGACCATCCTGCAAGGCGCGGTGCAAGGAGGCAGAAGAAGAGGGACATAAAAAGAGTTGGGAGGACAACATTCGAGAATGGACTGGTTTGACACTGAGCGAAGCCATGAGGGTTGCTGAGGACAGAGAAAGATAGAGTATGCTGGTTAAATGATCATCTGTGATGCCCCGACGACCTTCAAGTTATGGGATAGGATAGGATAGGATGATGATGATTATTATTATTATTATTATTATTATTATTATTATTATTATTATTATTATTATTATTACTATTATTATTACTATTATTATTACTATTATTATTATTATGTGACAGATGGGATTTGTACTTGGAGGTTCAATATAGTTGTTGTTTGCTCAGCATGTGTGTACATGTGTCAGTGTGTTGTGGTTGTTGCTGTCATCATCTACCTATCAGCTGATACTAGGATATACCAGTCTAATTCCCGGTACATTATATTCTCTCTTTTTAGCCATGAAATGGAGCGATGGATCAGCAGTGAACTTCCTAAATTGGGCACCAGGACAGTCAGAGTCTCTGCAGGGCTTCATGAACTGTGGAGAGATTCAAGTGGATACAGGCTACATGGCTCATCAGCGATGCTCCGTACAGCGAAACTGGCTTTGTTCTATCCCAAGAGGTCAGAGAATTTTAAACAAAAATATGGATGAATGGGTGATGACGGATTCAACAGATAATAGATCTCTTTTGGTCCGGGATATTTACCTGGTCATAGACGTTTTCTTGATCTTGAGTATTTACACAGTCCTAGCCAAATGTTAGCTATATTTCAATTGTCATTACAACTTGGAGAGTATTTACACAGTCCTAGCCAAATGTTAGCTATATTTCAATTGTCGTTACAACTTGGAGAGTATTTACACAGTCCTAGCCAAATGTTGGCTATATTTCAATTGTCATTACGACTTGGAGAGTTCAGTGCTCTTGAACATGGATTAAAAGAACTGGAAGCTGTTTAGCGTTGAAAACTAAAGCACTATACACTTTGGTACTGTGTTAGTCCTGCCAGTGGCGTTAATATAACAGTCCTGCCAATAGCATTAATATAACAGTCCTGCCAGTAGTGTTATTACAACAGTCCTGCCAGTAGTGTTATTACAACAGTCCTGCCAGTAGTGTTATTACAACAGTCCTGCCAGTAGCGTTAATATGGCAGTCCTGCCAGTAGTGTTAATATAACAGTCTTGCCAGTAGCGTTAATATAGCAGTCCTGCCAATAGTGTTATTACAACAGTCCTGCCAGTAGTGTTATTACAACAGTCTTGCCAGTAGCGTTAATATAGCAGTCCTGCCAGTAGTGTTAATATAACAGTCCTGCCAGTAGTGTTAATATAGCAGTCCTACCAGTAATGTAATACACAATTCCTGCCAGTTGCGTTAATATAACAGTCCTGCCAGTAGCGTTATTATAACAGTCCTACCAGTAGCGTTATTATAACAGTCCTACCAGTAGCGCTAATATAACAGTCCTGCCAGTAGTGTTAAGATAGCAGTCCTGTCAGTAGCGCTAATATAACAGTCCTGCCAGTAGCGTTATTATAACAGTCCTACCAGTAGTGTTAATATAACAGTCCTACCAGTAGCATTAATATAACAGTCCTACCAGTAGTGTTATTATAACAGTCCTACCAGTAGCGCTAATATAACAGTCCTGCCAGTAGTGTTAAGATAGCAGTCCTGTCAGTAGCGCTAATATAACAGTCCTGCCAGTAGTGTTAAGATAGCAGTCCTGCCAGTAGTGTTAATATAACAGTCCTACCAGTAGTGTTAATATAACAGTCCTACCAGTAGCATTAATATAACAGTCCTACCAGTAGTGTTATTATAACAGTCCTGCCAGTAGCGCTAATATAACAGTCCTGCCAGTAGTGTTAAGATAGCAGTCCTGCCAGTAGTGTTATTACAACAGTCCTACCAGTAGTGTTAATATAACAGTCCTACCAGTAGCATTAATATAACAGTCCTGTCAGTAGCGCTAATATAACAGTCCTACCAGTAGTGTTATTATAACAGTCCTACCAGTAGCATTAATATAACAGTCCTACCAGTAGTGTTAAGATAGGAGTCCTGCCAGTAGTGTTATTACAACAGTCCTGCCAGTAGTGTTATTACAACAGTCTTGCCAGTAGTGTTAATATAGCAGTCCTACCAGTAATGTAATACACCATTCCTGCCAGTTGCATTAATATAACAGTCCTGCCAGTAATGTAATACACCAGTCCTGCCAGTAGCGTTAATATAACAGTCCTGCCAGTAGCGTTATTATAACAGTCCTACCAGTAGTGTTAATATAACAGTTCTACCAGTAGTGTTAATATAACAGTCCTACCAGTAGCGTTATTATAACAGTCCTACCAGTAGTGTTAATATAACAGTCCTACCAGTAGTGTTAATATAACAGTCCTACCAGTAGCGTTATTATAACAGTCCTACCAGTAGTGTTAATATAACAGTCCTACCAGTAGCGTTAATATAACAGTCCTGCCAGTAGCGTTATTATAACAGTCCTACCAGTAGTGTTAATATAACAGTCCTACCAGTAGTGTTAATATAACAGTCCTACCAGTAGCGTTATTATAACAGTCCTACCAGTAGTGTTAATATAACAGTCCTACCAGTAGTGTTAATATAACAGTCCTACCAGTAGTGTTAATATAACAGTCCTACCAGTAGTGTTAAGATAGCAGTCCTGTCAGTAGTGTTAATATAACAGTCCTACCAGTAGCGTTAATATAACAGTCCTACCAGTAGTGTTAAGATAGCAGTCCTACCAGTAGCGTTAATATAACAGTCCTACCAGTAGTGTTAATATAACAGTCCTGTCAGTAGTGTTAATATAACAGCCCTACCAGTAGCATTAATATAACAGTCCTACCAGTAGTGTTAAGATAGCAGTCCTACCAGTAGTGTTAATATAACAGTCCTACCAGTAGCGTTAATATAACAGTCCTACCAGTAGTGTTAAGATAGCAGTCCTGTCAGTAGTGTTAATATAACAGTCCTACCAGTAGCGTTAATATAACAGTCCTACCAGTAGTGTTAAGATAGCAGTCCTGTCAGTAGTGTTAATATAACAGTCCTGTCAGTAGTGTTAATATAACAGCCCTACCAGTAGTGTTAAGATAGCAGTCCTACCAGTAGTGTTAATATAACAGTCCTACCAGTAGTGTTAATATAACAGTCCTGTCAGTAGTGTTAATATAACAGTCCTGTCAGTAGTGTTAATATAACAGTCCTACCAGTAGTGTTAAGATAGCAGTCCTACCAGTAGTGTTAATATAACAGTCCTACCAGTAGTGTTAATATAGCAGTCCTACCAGTAGTGTTAAGATAGCAGCCCTACCAGTAGTGTTAATATAGCAGTCCTACCAGTAGCGTTAATATAACAGTCCTACCAGTAGTGTTAAGATAGCAGTCCTGTCAGTAGTGTTAATATAACAGTCCTGTCAGTAGTGTTAATATAGCAGTCCTACCAGTAGTGTTAATATAACAGTCCTACCAGTAGTGTTAAGATAGCAGCCCTACCAGTAGTGTTAATATAGCAGTCCTACCAGTAGCGTTAATATAACAGTCCTACCAGTAGTGTTAAGATAACAGTCCTGTCAGTAGTGTTAATATAACAGTCCTGTCAGTAGTGTTAATATAACAGTCCTACCAGTAGTGTTAAGATAGCAGTCCTACCAGTAGTGTTAATATAACAGTCCTACCAGTAGCGTTAATATAACAGTCCTACCAGTAGTGTTAAGATAGCAGTCCTGTCAGTAGTGTTAATATAACAGTCCTGTCAGTAGTGTTAATATAACAGCCCTACCAGTAGCATTAATATAACAGCCCTACCAGTAGCATTAATATAACAGCCCTACCAGTAGCATTAATATAACAGTCCTACCAGTAGTGTTAATATAGCAGTCCTGTCAGTAGTGTTAATATAACAGTCCTGTCAGTAGTGTTAATATAACAGCCCTACCAGTAGCATTAATATAACAGCCCTACCAGTAGCATTAATATAACAGTCCTACCAGTAGCGTTAATATAACAGTCCTACCCGTAGTGTTAAGATAGCAGTCCTGTCAGTAGCGTTAATTTAACAGTCCTACCAGTAGCATTAATATAACAGTCCTGCCAGTAATGTAATATAACAGTCCTGCCAGTAATATAACAGTCCTGCCAGTAATGTAATATAACAGTCCTGCCAGTAATGTAATATTACAGTCCTGCCAGTAATGTAATATAACAGTCCTGCCAGTAATGTAATATAACAGTCCTGCCAGTAATGTAATATAACAGTCCTGCCAGTAATGTAATATTACAGTCCTGCCAGAAATGTAATATAACAGTCCTGCCAGTAATATAATATAACAGTCCTGCCAGTAATGTAATATAACAGTCCTGCCAGTAATGTAATATAACAGTCCTGCCAGTAATGTAATATAACAGTCCTGCCAGTAATGTAATATAACAGTCCTGCCAGTAATGTAATATAACAGTCCTGCCAGTAATGTAAGATAACAGTCCTGCCAGTAATATAATATAACAGTCCTGCCAGTAATGTAACATAACAGTCCTGCCAGTAATATAATATAACAGTCCTGCCAGTAATGTAATATAACAGTCCTGCCAGTAATGTAATATAACAGTCCTGCCAGTAATGTAATATAACAGTCCTGCCAGTAATGTAATATAACAGTCCTGCAAATAGTTAATGTCTTCTCTCTCGGTATAATGTATATCTATGTTTATATGTCTTTTCTCTCTGTGTGTCTATCTCAGTGCCTTCTCTTTCCATGTCTATCTCAGTGTCTTCTCTCTGCGTCTATCTCAGGGTCTTCTCTTTCGGTGTCTATCTCAGTGTTTCCTCTGTGTCTAACTCAGTGTCTCCTCTCTCTGTGTCTATCTCAGCGTCTCCTCTCTGTCTCTTCCCACTGTCAAAGCCCAGTGGTACATCAATTGCCTGGCACATCCATCACCCAGGTCCCAATCCTGTAGTGGGCAAGATTAAAGGGGACATTTTTCACTGCTCATCCTAAAAGTGTGATTTCTCTGGTGGTTCAGTGTTGATTTAGGTCCCTACATCTTCCCTGCCATGGTAATCCCTGTCTGCCCAATCTACCAATGGAGGGTTTATATAGATGTTAAACTTCAATGTTGATGTATTCCCTGTCTTTCATGACCATAATGTTTAGGTAAAATGACCATGATTTCAGGTGCTGTCCCTACTACAATGTCCACTGCCTTGCCACCAACTGCTGGTCCAGGTAAGGTTTCCTTTCATTGGCCTTCATTATTGTCTGTTATTAGTTATTCAGATATGTTATCTGCATTGTGATTGTTTGTTTGATTTTTTTTTTTTTTGGTATGTTTGAATACAGTGGAGTCCGGGTATAACGAATCTCAAGGGGGGGAATTTCGGGTTCGTTACAAGCGGGATTCGCTGTAGAGATTTGTACTGTAAACGGAAGTACACACCGGTGATGAGTACACATCACAACATACAGTACGTAGATCGATCTAGGCCTACGAAGTTTATTAACAATGACTTCATTCAAGGCTATTTATAGCAGCCAATGACAGTTATGACTTCAAGGCCTGGTTGACCTATGTACGAACTGGCATGCTTCTGCTGCTGTTCGCTATTGGCGATGAGCCAATTGAGGCAAAGTAGGCCAAGGGAATACACAAAGGGTTCGTTACAAGCGGAGATTCGTTATTTGCCTAGCTGGATTTGTTCGTTATAGGAAGGGATTAAATAGTAAGACAAAGAAGGGAGTGTGTTGGGAAATGGATGGTAGTACGCTAATCGCGGGTGTTCGTTATTCCAAGGTTCGTTATAGGTGGACTCCACTGTACTCACTTTTGATTATTAAAGTACTCACCATGGCATAGGACAATATGCCAGCATGTTTATTTTATGTATTTTATTTTTGTATTTTTGAATACTCACTTTGATTATTAAAGTACTCATCATGGTATAGGACAATATGTCAGCATGTATATTCCATGTATCTACCCACACTGTTGGGGGTGGGAAGAGAGGGGTGTGGGGAGGATAAATGTAAACATCATCCTCCACTGTTCCCTAACCATCTTTTTCCTACGCATGTAAACTGCCAATTGCTTTCAACGTTGTTGATTTATTTCCTTATTTATTTGTTGGTGGGTAGCTGGCAGCTGTTCACCACACTCAGATGATTGGAAGATGTACGGAGGTGCGTGCTATTTCCTACAGCTGGGTACAGGGGACAACGCAATGACGTGGCGAGAGGCTCGCAGCTACTGCCAGGGCATGCAGACTGAGCTGGTATCCATAGCGACTGTACAGGAGCAACTCTTTGTACAGACACTGGTAATTGTAAGAGAGAGAGAGAGAGAGAGAGAGAGAGAGAGAGAGAGAGAGAGAGAGAGAGGGGGAGAGAGAGATTAAATTAGATAGATAGATAGATAGATAGATAGATAGATAGATAGATAGATAGATAGACAGACAGACAGACAGACAGACAGACAGACAGACAGACAGACAGACAGACAGACAGACAGACAGACAGACAGACAGACAGACAGACAGACAGACAGACAGACAGACAGACAGACAGACAGACAGACAGACAGACAGACAGATAGATAGATAGATAGATAGATAGATAGATAGATAGATAGATAGATCAAACTAAATGAGGATAAGAAAAAGTAGGAATACATTTCATATTTATTTATTAATTTCACATACTATACCATGATTCACGAATGCAAGATAGGCGTTGCAAGGTAAATGCCCATCAAAACGGAAGTCAATTCCGAAAAACAACCCTAGAGTTGCTTCCCTTGCACCAACAAATCCAGTGCGCCCCATTCTACAGTTACCGCCCGCAGCGCTCACGGCAATGGCCACAAACCTCAGTTCTTTTTTGGCACTTGCTAGGTTCAGTCGTGCCTACCTTTTGCTCTTATAGTTAAGCTCTGTGCTTTGCCTAGAGCCTTTACTTCGTTTCTTGACCTGCAGTATGTAGTTTTACTTTCATGTGCCTTTTATACTGCTCTTCAGCAGTAGGTTTTCAGGTTTGGGTAACTTCTCCTTTTGTGGTTGTTACTACAGTTTTGTGTTTTTGGTGGAAGGTAGACCTCTCTTCACCCCGGTTTTGCTGCGTTTTGTTCTTCGCAGTTGTCCACTTCTAGGTCTTCTTCTTCCGGTTTTCGTCCGGTGGCATCTTCGGCGTCTGCATCTTTCAAGGTTAGTATAAGTGGTGGCGGTGGTGAGGTGAGCGGTGGTGGTAGTGAGGTGAGAGGGGCTCCTTGGTCTTGCTAGAAGTGTCTTTGGAGCTGTTTCTGGTCGAGGTTATGACTAGAAACACACGGATGGTCACACTAGTTTAGGACCACTTCCATTTTTTTCCGGCAGGGATGCCCCGGCTCGGTCCGGATAAGCTACCTGCCGAAGCCTTCCCACCTATTTCCTCGAGCAGGATTCAGCTCGGGTCGGGACTTCTGGCTTGTGTCGAGCTCAAGACTTTATGAGCACTGTTTGCAGTGTTATGTCCAGCTGCAACACGGGATGTGATTTCCAGTCTGGAGTCTCCAGCGACCTTGGTTTCCGGTTCATCCCAATCCTCTTTCTTCCATCCTCCGATGTATACCACTTCCGCTTCTGGTCGTGGGGCAGGGGCTCTGGTTTCCGGTACTGGAGGGTACGATGCGTTCGTTACCTTCTTCCGTTTCCGGTTAGAGGATCAGCTCCTGCCATAGCCTTCCCACCTGTTTCCTCCACTAGGTTTCAGCCTGGGTCGGGACTTCTGGCTAATGTCGAGCTCGAGACTTTTTTAGCACTGTGTGCAGTGTTAAGCTCAGCTGCGACACTGGATGCGATTTCCGGTCTGGGATCCCCACCGACCTTGGTTTCCGGTTTATCCCAGTCCTCTTCCTTCCATCCTCCGATGTATACCACTTCCCCTTTCGGTCGTGGGGCGGGGGCTCTAGTGTCCATTACGGGAGGGTACGATGCGTTCGTTACCTTCTTCGGTTTCCGGTTCACACAGGCCTTCATAGTCCAGCCTCCTGTTTTTGCCACTTCCATTTTGGTCTTGGATCAGGGGTTTTTGGTTTCCGGTACGGATGGTACGATGTGTTTGTTACTTCCGTCTCCCGGTTTGACACTTTGTCTCAGTCCAGTTTCCTGTATGTACCACTTCCAAGTTTTGGTCGTGGATCAGGGGTTTTTGGTTTCCGGTACGGATGGTACGATGTGTTTGTTACTTCCGTCTCCCGGTTTGACACTTTGTCTCAGTCCAGTTTCCTGTATGTACCACTTCCAAGTTTTGGTCGTGGATCAGGGGCTCTGGTTTCCGGTACGGATGGTACGATGTGTTTGTTACTTCCGTCTCCCGGTTTGACACTTTGTCTCAGTCCAGTTTCCTGTATGTACCACTTCCAAGTTTTGGTCGTGGATCAAAGGCTCTGGTTTCCAGTACGGATAGTACGATGTGCTTGTTACTATCTTCCGTGTCCCGGTTGGGCATAATCTTTCTCAGTCCAGCTTCCTGTATATACCACTTCCGGTTTCGGTTGTGGTTCAGGGGCTTTGGTTTCTGATGTGGATGGTACGATGTGTTTGCTACCTACTTCTGTTTCAGGACAGTCTTTTCCGGTTTGTGTATCTAAACTGTTGTTTATGTAAAATGTTGTGTATGTCAAATGGTGTGCATGTCAAATGGTGTGTCTGTCAAATGTTGTGTCTGTCAAATGGTGTGTATGTCAGATGGTGTGTATGTCAAATGGTGTGCATGTCAAATGGTGTGCATGTCAAATGTTGTGTCTGTCAAATGGTGTGTATGTAAAATATTATGTATGTTAAATTTTGTGTTGGTCATATATTGTGTATGTCAAATGTTGTGTATGTAAAATATTGTGTATGTAAAATATTGTGTATGTAAATTATTGTGTATGTTAATTATTGTGTAAGTCAAATGTTGTGTGTGTAAAATATTGTGTATGTCAAATGTTGTGTATGTAAAATATTGTGTATGAAAAATATTGTGTATGTCAAATATTGTGTATGTAAATTATTGTGTATGTAAATTATTGTGTATGTAAATTATTGTGTATGTCAAATGTTGTGTATGTAAAATATTGTGTATGTAAATTATTGTGTATGTCAAATGTTGTGTATGTAAAATATTGTGTATGTAAATTATTATGTATGTCAAATGATGTGTATGTAAAATATTGTGTATGTAAATTATTGTGTTTGTAAAATATTGTGTATGTCAAATGTTGTGTATGTAAAATATTGTGTATGTAAATTATTGTGTATGTCAAATGTTGTGTATGTAAAATATTGTGTATGTAAAATATTGTGTATGTAAATTATTGTGTATGTCAAATGTTGTGTATGTCAAATATTATGTATGTCAAATATTGTGTATGTCAAATATTGTGTATGTCAAATATTGTGTATGTTAAATGTTGTGTATGTCAAATGTTGTGTATGTCAAATGTTGTGTAAAATATTGTGTATGTCAAATATTGTGTATGTCAAATGTTGTGTATGTCAAATGTTGTGTATGTAAAATATTCTGTATATAAATTATTGTGTATGTCAAATGTTGTGTATGTAAAATATTGTGTATGTAAATTATTGTGTATGTCAAATGTTGTTTATGTCAAATGTTGTGTATGTAAAATATTGTGTATGTAAAATATTGTGTATGTCAAATGTTGTGTATGTAAAATATTGTGTATGTAAAATATTGTGTATGTTAAATGTTGTGTATATCAAATGTTGTGTATGTCAAATGTTGTGTATGTAAAATATTGTGTATGTAAATTATTGTGTATGTCAAATGTTGTGTATGTAAAATATTGTGTATGTAAATTATTGTGTATGTCAAATGTTGTGTGTGTCAAATGTTGTGTATGTCAAATGTTGTTTATGTCAAATGTTGTGTATGTAAAATATTGTGTATGTAAATTATTGTGTTTGTCAAATGTTGTGTACGTCAAATATTGTGTATGTCAAATATTGTGTATGTAAATTATTGTGTATATAAATTATTGTGTTATTGTGTATATAAATTATTGTGTATGTCAAATGTTGTGTATGTAAAATATTGCGTATGTAAAATATTGTGTATGTCAAATGTTGTGTATGTAAAATATTGTGTATGTAAATTATTGTGTATGTCAAATGTTGTGTATGTCAAATATTGTGTATGTAAATTATTGTGTATGTCAAATGTTGTGTATGTCAAATATTATGTATTTAAAATATTGTGTATGTCAAATATTGTATATGTCAAATATTGTATATGTCAAATGTTGTGTATGTCAAATGTTGTGTATGTCAAATATTGTGTATGTAAATTATTGTGTATGTCAAATGTTGTGTATGTCAAATGTTGTGTATGTCAAATATTGTGTATGTCAAATATTGTGTATGTAAAACGCAGTGCAAGATAAATGGTATTTATTTTGATGACCACTATATTGAGTTCCAATGACGGTGCTGTCTGCATTATATGTTGTGAGATGTACAGCCTAACAATTTACATGTTAGTATTTTGTTTGTGTTTCCAGATTCAAAATGCATCGAGTGATGGACTGTGGATTGGGCTGAACAAGCTGAATTTTGGACATGGATTTCAGTGAGTTACAGATAGCTGATGTAAATGTATTGTTCGCACTGAGATTAATTTGGTTGCAGAGACTTTACTTCTCATTGTAAACAACCGAAATAAGTGTATCAGTATTATTTACATTCATCGTTTGTCCAGGTATTTTTGCTCCCAAACTGACGGTTTGGCTTTTTAATCCACTAAAACTTCAAATTCGCTTTGATTATTTGGAAGCTTTGAACTTTCTCCTCAACACAATTTTCCTAAATGTTAAATGTTAAATCAAAGTTGCTTTGCTGTTAAAGTCAAAGTCACAGAGTCATTGAATTGAATCTCCCGAACAACGTAGGCCAAAATGTAAGGAAGTGACAGTGGTGACTACATTTAATTTGGCAAGTTGACACGTGTTAGATGTGGCAGAAATATGCGTTTTGGACGCTTGACCTAAAATGTGTGCTAAGTGCTGTGTTGTATACAGGTGGTCAGATGGCAGCCCTACAGCCTTTCGAAACTGGGACATTGGGGAACCCAACAACTTGGGCTACTTGGAGTACTGCGTCCACATGCTGTCTAGAAACGGTAACCTTTGGAGTTTCTTGACTCACTTTTATGGTCTGATTGATGTGATTTGTCTGGCTGGGTGGTGTTAATCTCTTTATTTTGGCTATACATACATCATTGTTTATCCTTCATAATAATAATACAGTAAAACCTCAGTTTTACGACCTTTAAATTGCCATTAAAACGAGGTCTTAAATTGGAGGTTTCTTAACTCATTGAAGTCGCAGAGTGCCAGACTAGGCATCATTCCAGAATCGCAGGATTTTAGGCTATTTTTAAAAAATCACACCAAATGTACTAGACAACATAGAAACATACAATAAATTGCAAATGAAAGTTTAAAGTATGTATTTTTAATTTTACTTACCACCAATCTGCTATCCAGAAAAAAAGATATTTTGCACCAAAAACACATCTTTTTTGCAAAAAAAAAATTTTTTTAAGAAGCACAATACCTATATGTTGCACCTATTTTTGTTATGAAAATATTTGATTCTCTTATTTTTATGATGTAAAAACACTAGAAATGAATTTTACACAAAAATAATCATGAAAACACAATCTGAAGAGGCATTTGTCACATAACTATGATACTTCACTGTAATATTGCAAAAGAAAATTTTCCAAACAAAACTGGAGTCTTAGAGAAAAATAAAATATAAAAATAATATCTTTGTCGAAAATATGGTCAAAGGGAAGCAATCTACTCTAAAAAGACCCCTTTCAAGTATGTGTATTGCTTACTTCCCTTGGCACTCATTTTCTGTTATACAAAAAAATATGAACACGCGACGTTAACATAGCTACGGCACGCTCCTCTGTGGCACTGTGAGTGCCATAAAACCGTTTACGGCACGATTTTATTGAATTAAAAAGGAGGTAGGACATTTTCGAAAAAGACATTTAGAAAATTAATTAAGTAAAATAAATACATGTACAAAAAGTACACATACCATTAAGTACAGGGAACATCTACCATCTTTCAGAAATATAGATTAAACTCTGTCTCACAACCAATACAATCAATATCTTCCTGTTCCTCATGATTTACAAAATAAAAAAATCAATGTTGGTATGGTTTAAAAGTGTATGTAAGTGCTGAGTGCATGTTTGGAGTTATAACTATTTATAAGATAACCCCATTAATATTGTTGTAATTATTTTTATTCAATCATTGAATAGTTTGTTTTGGGTTTTGTTGTTGAAAGAAAGCAGTTATTTCTTTTTGTTTGCATGATCCTCCACACCCGTGCATGTTCTCTTAGTATGTCACTTTGAACACCAGATATGGTGTCGGCAAAATCTGACAGGCCCTTGCTCAGGGCAAATCTGGTCAGCTCCTTAGAGTATTTCAAGGCAGTGGAGAAGTTGATAGGTGGGTTAAAGCCTTTCGTTTACGCGATTTAGCCACTTTATCCGCCATATTTGTTCTCTAGACAAATTTAAGGCGCATGAGTTATTTCCCTTTCCGACTTCCTAGCTGCTTTAATGCATCGTCTGCTGTTAAAAGTTGTAAACGAAACTGTTTTCTTCAAGCGCACAAATATAGTATTGCTTTAGAATCTGAATTTTTCAGGTGCTAGGTCGTAAAATTTAATTATTTGAAGGTCGCAAATCGCGTTTTAGAGGTAGTCGTTTAAGAGAGGTCGTTTATATAGTACAAAGCATCGATGAATTTTTTTCCGGTCGTATGTTGGAGGAAACCGTTTAAGAGAGGGTCTCAAAACGGAGGTTTTACTGTAATCTCTTTCTTTTGGCTATACATACATCATTGTTTATCCTTCATGATAATAACCTCTCTATACATACATCATTGTTTATCCTTCATAATAATAAGCTCTTTCTTTTGGCTATACATACATCATTGTTTATCCTTCATAATAATAAGCTCTTTCTTTTGGCTATACATACATCATTGTTTATCCTTCATAATAATAACCTCTTTCTTTTGGCTATACATACATCATTGTTTATCCTTCATGATAATAACCTCTTTTGGCTATACATACATCATTGTTTATCCTTCATAATAATAAGCTCTTTTGGCTATACATACATCATTGTTTATCCTTCATAATAATAAGCTCTTTTGGCTATACATACATCGTCATTGTTTATCCTTCATAATAATAAGCTCTTTCTTTTGGCTATACATACATCATTGTTTATCCTTCATGATAATAACCTCTTTTGGCTATACATACATCATTGTTTATCCTTCATGATAATAAGCTCTTTTGGCTATACATACATCATTGTTTATCCTTCATGATAATAAGCTCTTTTGGCTATACATACATCATTGTTTATCCTTCATAATAATAAGCTCTTTTGGCTATACATACATCATTGTTTATCCTTCATGATAATAAGCTCTTTTGGCTATACATACATCATTGTTTATACTTAATAATAATTAAAAAATAAATAATAATAATAATAAAATAATAATAATAATAATAATAATAATAATAATAATAATAATAATAATAATAATAATAATAATAATAATACTGTATGCTATATGTGCACTTTTCCCCAAATGACAAATCAGGCTCAAAGCGCGGCGATCTGTACCAACTTACACTCTCACATGTATCACCCACTCTCTCACACACAACACAATCTGTTACTCAAACAGGTGGTGTAAAGGCAGGGAGATCGCTATTAGAAGATGGAAAGGAAATCAAATTTTTATTTGTGGAATTTTGTATTGACTTCATCCAATAGCATTATTGAAGGGAGGGAGAAAACTGGAGTGCCCAGAGAAAACCTTCAATGACCTCAATAGTCTCCCACCTAAGTCACATACATTCTCCCCTTGAGGGAGTCCAACCCACAGCAATGACCTCAATAGTCTCCTACCTAAGTCACATACATTCTCCCCTTGAGGGAGTCCAACCCACAGCATGGGAAACCACCATCCAATCCACTGCGCCACGAAGCCACTCCTTCATCCTTCAGTTGAGAGTACAAACCTAGGTATGGTCTGCACAAACACATTCCAATGCCAAGACATAAAAGATCCGGAGGCTTATGTATTGCTAAATGTGCCAGCCAGGTAAATATAACCAGCGCTAGGTCTCTTCTCTCTGGGAAACCCCCCAATCGCCCAGGATTGTCTGTAGTTGTCTAGGGAGTTAGACCATGTGCTACGGCAGTGAGTGGGTGTATCCTATGTCAGACAGCAACTTGAGCAGTCTTGAGTCACACCCTGTGTAAAAGGGTGGTGCGAGTGAGGGTGGAAATGAAAAAGTTCACAAGCACTCAGTGAGGGTTGTTCATCCGGAAGCAAAGTCACAATATTTATTTCTTAGAAAAACGAGCCCTGTAAAGAAACAAAAAGAACTAATAAATTCCTAGAATGATAAGATAATAAAACTACTGTGAAATAAAGTATTCCACATTGAGACAATAGAAATTATTCAAAAATCCAAAGGCAATATAAAAATACAGAACAAAAGTGAAACTTCGCTCGAAATTATTCAAATATAAATGATAAAGATCGATACAAAACATTTTGCAGAAAAGATGAAGATACTATTCCGCATCAAAAGAATAATCAAAATCTTTTGGTAATCAGTTAATATAATTATTAATTTATCAAAACAAGATGAACTATGGATGATGATGTATATACCAGTGAATTATGAAATTCCAACTTAATTGTCCACACAAGAGATTCGAACCAGGTATGAACTTCAAGGTCATACTTTCAAAACATTTTCAACGTAGTCCTCAGTTGATAAAATTGGATAAAAATAATAATAATAGCGCATATAAAATAATAATATATGTTCACAAAATAACATGTTTATCCTAATTAATTGTTTATAACACTCTATAAATCAGTAATTCAAAATGACGTTTTTATGCTCTTGTCGATGAGACAAATATCAAACTAACATCACAATAAATAATACCTAATATTGAAAATATGAAAATCAAGACAATCATAATGTGTACATACCAGTCAGTGTGACTTGAGCCAAAAGAACATTACTAACTACTGTTCTGTGCCAATCTGGCTGCCTATCTATAATAACTTACTTTACAATTATACTTCAACATAAATAAACTACATGTAGGCTACGCTATAGTTGATGCTACTGCTTCAACTGTCGGGGCACTCACTAACTAGCGGGGAAACTTCTCTCTATATTTCTACAGTGCCTTGGCTAAAACGCTGGTATCACCCGCCCACATAGTGCCTGTTAGGAATAAAAAATAAGGTTTCTGGGTCACACGCTCAGACAAAGGAAACTCCTCCCGGGAGATAAGAACGGTGCGAAAATGAACAATGTATCGCTCGCCCCCGGCCCCTACCAACTAAAAAGGATGCACTTCGTCTTTTGCAGCCTGTGAGATGCAGGTTAAAATCTAATTATAAATGGTTGCGCTTAATGTTAAAAAATACAATGAGACTAACATAACGGGAATCAACAATTCATCTAAAACATGACTAATTAAAATAGGTTGATAAAAAAACATACTATATACCAACAAGTCTCTCTCTCCTACACCTGTATCAGCCAGCACCTTGAGCAGTCTTAATTGAGTCAGATCCTATATCAGCTAGCACCTTGAACAGTCTTGAGTCAGATCTTGTATCAGCCAGCACCTTGAACAGTCTTGAGTCATATCCTATATCAGCCAGCACCTTGAACAGTCTTGAGTCAGATCTTGTATCAGCCAGCACCTTGAACAGTCTTGAGTCAAATCCTATATCAGCCAGCACCTTGAACAGTCTTGAGTCAGATCCTATATCAGCCAGCACCTTGAACAGTCTTGAGTCAGATCCTATATCAGCCAGCACCTTGAACAGTCTTGAGTCAGATCCTGCATCAGCCAGCACCTTGAACAGTTTTGTGTCAGATCCTGCATCAGCCAGCACCTTGAACACTTTTGAGTCAGATCCTGCATCAGCCAGCACCTTGAACAGTCTTGAGTCAGATCCTGCATCAGCCAGCACCTTGAACAGTTTTGAGTCAGATCCTGCATCAGCCAGCACCTTGAACAGTCTTGAGTCAGATGCTGCATCAGCCAGCACCTTGAACAGTCTTGAGTCAGATCCTGCATCAGCCAGCACCTTGAACAGTCTTGAGTCAGATCCTAGATCAGTCAGCACCTTGAACAGTCTTGAGTCAGATCCTAGATCAGTCAGCACCTTGAACAGTCTTGAGTCAGATCCTGTATCAGTCAGCACCTTGAGTAGTCTTGAGCTGGAAAAGCACTTCATAAGAGCAGTAAACATAAATGACGAAGTAAATGTATGATAATTATACACAAGCTGGTCTAAATTTGAATGATCTTCCATTCTCTTTATGCCATTTATTATTGCTTTCCATTGTTGAGCAATAAAGTGATGTCACGCCAACAGCACTGTACTCGTCTTGTTCTGTTTTGTGATTGAGTCGTTCCTTCATTGGTCCTCCGTTGTTGTGACTGTGTTAACAGGCAAGTGGAGCGATGACGTGTGCACCAGGAAGAGAGGGTTTGTCTGCAAGCAGGCTTCCTACTGGTCCACGCCCTCCCACCCCACCACAACTCCATTTCCTTCCTCCGCACACTGCCCATCGGGCTACAGCGCCGTGGGCAACAAGTGTGTGAGAGTGTTCGGCAGCGGGGAGGGGGAGACGTTGAAAATGTGGCAACAAGCCTGGGATGCCTGCAGCATGTTTGGACCTGGTTATAACTTGGCCAGCATTAACAACTTAGAGGAGAATCGTGAGTAACCGTTTATGTCTTCCTTCGCGATATTTCTCATGTCGTTGTACTGTGTGTGTGTGTGTATTTCAATGTTTGATATTGTGTGTCAGTGTTCATCGTCACCCAGCTTGGCTTCAGTCAGTCAGCAGTGTGGATCGGTTTGACAGAGCTACAGGATGGCACCTTTGCCTGGACCGACAGCTCCGAGATCACTTTCACTAACTGGGATGATGGCGAACCCAGCGGAGGAATGGTCAGTTTCATAAACGAAGACAATAAATATAAATAGTATACACGAAAAAAATATAAAAAATGCTGTATAAAAATTCCTGCCTTTTATTTGTGTGTGTGTGCAGAGTGACATAATTTGTAGGTGACATTGGTTTCACTATCACTTTGATGTAAAGAAATCAGTGTATTACTTGATTGGTATTTATGATTTTTGTAAATTAATTAATTAATGGAATGTTTGATTGATTTATTTGTGTTAAGGATGGGTGTGTGTTTATGCGAGGCACGGCCAGTGGAGCAGGGTTGTGGAACGATGCACCCTGTGGAAGTGCAGCCAACTACGTCTGCCAGACCTACAAAAGTAACAGTCAATGGCTTGACTTCTTTTTTTTAAATTTCTTCTTTACATGCTTCCTTTGTTGCTGTTGTTGTTGTTGCTGTTGTTGTTGTTAGCTGTAGGACTTCATTGTTTGTGTACTGTCAATGCTTTCTTATAATATCCGTTTGTCCATTTTTACATTTACTTGTAAAATCATGGGATTGTGGGGTCTCTCTACTCTCTATAAATTGAACATCAGTGTGCCATATAGCCCACTAAATTCCATTGTAATAAATATATTATTTAGGAGACTTGAAAAGGATTAGCCCCCAGCTGTTATGCTATTTTATCTTCTGCATCAACTCCCTACTTTTACTTACAAGGTCAAAGTTTACTGATTAAATTATTGTTCAGTGGGGTCCTCCTGCATGTAGTCATAGACCCTTGTTCTCAAGTGAGGTGTTCCTTCATTGATCCTTTGGGATTCAACTCAGATGCGGTTTGCTTTCTACTAGATTCTTGATTGACTTTTGTCTTGAAGGTTTTAATAATCAAAATGTTGACAGTTTAGTTTACAAGCCTCTTGTTTTGGTCTCATCTTGTAACTCTTACAACATTTGCTGTGGTCAGATCCCAGGATCACAACTCCTGAGCCAATACCAAACCCGTGCGATGCCAAGCAAGATTTCCACCCATTCAAGTCAGGCTGCTACAAGTATATTGCCCTAGCTGCCAACTGGTCCACTGCTGAACAGACTTGTAACACTGTGGGAGGAAACCTGGCCACCGTTGACAATGCTTTTGTGCAGGTAAATAATAGTTCTATTATTATTATTATTATTATTATTATTATTATTATTATTATTATTATTATTATTATTATTATTATTATTAGTATTATTATTATTAGTATTATTATTAGTATTATTAGTATTAATTAATTAATTAATTAATTAATTAATTTATAAGGCATTTTCCCTGGCAGAGATTTAAGCACACACAAACACACCCACACAAACCATGTGTACCACACAGACACACACACAAATAGCAGCAATAAAAATAGCCATTCAGCTCTATGTGGCAGTAAAAAGCTTTGTCTTCAACTTTTTCTTAAAAGAGTTGTAGGATGTCGCATGGCGTATATCAGCTGGGAGTCTATTCCATATCAATGGCCCTTGAAAAGAAAATGATCTCTCACCACATGATTTGTTTTTAACCTTTAGGCTGCGCTGTCAACGTATGTAGCACGGGGTGTCTAGCGCCATCGTAATGCATTGTATCCGTACGTTGTACGAAAGGGAGGTAAAAGAGTTTATAAAATAAATCCTTGGTCATGATTATGAAACAAAAGTTGTTTCCCTTGAACTAATGTTTTGGAAAGAAAAATCTTTTGGTTTAGAGGTAATTTTCAAACAAAAAGCCACAGTCGAAGCACTTGTTGCTGGCTAAATTTTCCGCCTCGTTCGTCGCCATCATGGCACGCAGAACAGAGATCTACACGGCAGAAGAGGTGGCGCAAATGTTTCAGGAAGAAAACTTTGATGATAATAGTGGGGATGAAGATTTTGATGCGGGTGATGATGTTTATTTGACGGAGGCTGGAGGGAGGGATTACGATTCAGACGAAGAAGAAGATCGCCGCCTACAATCTTTAGCAGACGACGGTAGGTGAAAAAAAACTTTATTTTCACTAGATCTATAATAATATTATTTGCCTTTTACACAGACTATTTCTGTATTTATCAGGCTTTGATTACAGTCCATTTTGGTTCTCATAATTTTTGGTAATAAATCTTATTTCTATTCTGCAATTCTTTGCGTATGACTTCAAGAATGGGTGTGCAGTTGAGTGAGAGTGAATTTGTTTGCTCATGCCCCTAACTTTCCATCCCATAATTGTACAAACCAACAATCTTACACTTTTTTGTGTCTGTTCTTTGGAATCTTTATTCAATTTCCTTTCATTTGTTGTATACTTTTATATATATAGGTGTAATAGTTTAGCAACAATGGCATATTTAATAAGGCATGTGTGTTTTTAATCGTAAGTCAAAATTTTCTTCAGCACAGAGCAGGAAAAACATGTCAGCAGGCTAAGGGTTAAATGCTTGAGGTTTTAGTTACATGGTGTCATTACCAGAGCAGAGAGATCTTGAAGGTGTGAAGATATGGAGGAGGTCTGAGGGGTGTTGTTTGTCATTGCTGCAGAAATTTCCACTGCATGGATGATATGTTTTCTCCTCTACTTGGACCCATGCCTCATATAACGCATTATTTTTAATGTGGAGCTAAATTCTGTGAACGAAGAAAAAATTCCGTACTGTATCGTATCGTACCTTTGAACCGCCAGAAGTTTGACGCTTGAACAGAAACCATGAATCAGAATTTAAAACAGCCCTGTTGGATGTTTTTTTCAGTGCTCGTTGTTTCCAAGTATTTCAACTAAGCTTAATGTGTGTCTGTCTGTTTGTCTGTCTGTCTGTGTGACACGTTTGTGTGTGCATTTTAATAATGGGATGTGTTGTATTAGTTGGCTGCGTGTGTTTTGTCTGACAGGCCTTTCTACAGCTATTTGTGGCCAGCAATGTGGGAGGTCATGTGGGAGATGTAAACTATGTCATACCATCAATTTGGATTGGCCTTAATGACTTAAAGGTGTGTATAACTGAATCAGTTAATATAGGTACCCCCGTTAGGGTGCCAGGGGTTTCAGTTTAAATAGTATCCCCACTTTCTGGAAATTTAGTGCTTTAAATTCCCACTGTCGCTGTCTTTCTCATTTGCTCTTTCTCATTCCTGCTCTGTTCTATCAATCTGCTATACTATCTTCTTCTTTGCTAGACCAGTCTCCTACCTTTTTTCTTGAAAACTCTTCCGGGACAAGACTTCTTACTTGTGTATGAGGTCTGTTGGATCAGCTTGGGAGTATTGGACGCTTTCTGCCAGGTGGTCACTAGGGCTTCCTATGATGTTATTATTTAGCATTGTAGGCATTTTATATGTATGTGTTTTGTTGATAATCTATAATGATGTTTGTATTCTATTTTAGTTTTGTAAATGGGGGTTCGATAAATTAGAGTACAGCCTCAGCGTCCCCTGGGGGGATGTCTTTATTGTAAAGTGACTGGCTGGTGGAGAGCTTTCAGTTTTACCACTAGGGTTGTTTCAGCAGATCTTTTATGCGGATCAGGGGTTGTCCGGTCCTGATTTGGCTCGGAAGAGTCCGCTGGACCTAAAGCAATAATCATGTAATGTAATGTAGTTAATATAGGTTATTCTTATATTTAAAAAAAAAATCTCTCTCTCTCTCTCTCTCTCTCTCTCTCTCTCTCTCTCTATATATATATATATATATATAGATATAGATATAGATATAGATATAGATATAGATATACATATATGGCTTTTCTATTTCCATGATGCTTTGGTTAACACCATTACCCTGTTTTCTTGGCAAGACTCCGGACACCTGTTGTTTTGTACAAACATTTTTCAAACAGGGTCTTCTCAGTGTCCACAACAGACAATGTGGTCTATCAGATTCACTTATCATTTACTTCTACCAGTGAATGTGAATGTTATGTTTGATTTTGCTACGTGATTGTGGTGGTGGTTGTTGTGTATTTCAGACAGAAGGGATTTATCACTGGACCCTGGGCTGGCCTATCACATTCAGCAACTGGGCGCTGCAGGAGCCCAAGAGGGGAGTGGGTGAGGGGTGCGTGCGGATGGGCAGCGATGGGGAGTGGGTGGATGATGACTGCTCACAGAGCCTTTCCTACGTCTGTGCCATTATCAACGGTCAGTGCTTGTACACGAGTAGTAGTATTTATTGATGTTATCCTTTTTATATAGCTCTCTTCCAGCTCAAAAGCTGCTCCAAGGGTACACAAGTAGTAGTATTTATATAGCAGTCTTCTAGCTCAATAGCTGCTCCAAGGGTACACAAGTAGTAGTATTTATATAGCAGTCTTCCAGCTCAAAAGCTGCTCCAAGGGTACACAAGTAGTAGTATTTATATAGCAGTCTTCCAGCTCAAAAGCTGCTCCAGGGGTACATAAGTAGTAGTATTTATATAGCAGTCTTCCAGCTCAAAAGCTGCTCCAGGGGTACATAAGTAGTAGTATTTATATAGCAGTCTTCCAGCTCCAAAGCTGCTCCAAGGGTACACAAGTAGTAGTATTTATATAGCAGTCTTCCAGCTCCACAGCTGCTCCAAGGGTACACAAGTAGTAGTATTTATATAGCAGTCTTCCAGCTCAAAAGCTGCTCCAAGGGTACACAAGTAGTAGTTATATTATAGCAGTCCTCCAGCTCAAAAGCTGCTCCAAGGGTACACAAGTAGTAGTATTTATATAGCAGTCTTCTAGCTCAATAGCTGCTCCAGGGGTACACAAGTAGTAGTATTTATATAGCAGTCTTCCAGCTCCACAGCTGCTCCAGGGGTACACAAGTAGTAGTATTTATATAGCAGTCTTCCAGCTCCACAGCTGCTCCAAGGGTACACAAGTAGTAGTATTTATATAGCTGTCTTTCAGCTCCACAGCTGCTCCAGGGTTACACATAGTAGTAGTATTTATATAGCAGTCTTCCAGCTCAATAGCTGCTCCAGGGGTACACAGGTAGTAGTATTTATATAGCAGTCTTCCAGCTCCAAAGCTGCTCCAGGGGTACACAGGTAGTAGTATTTATATAGCTGTCTTCCAGCTCCAAAGCTGCTCCAGGGGTACATAAGTAGTAGTATTTATATAGCAGTCTTCCAGCTCCAAAGCTGCTCCAAGGGTACACAAGTAGTAGTATTTATATAGCAGTCTTCTAGCTCAAAAGCTGCTCCAAGGGTACACAAGTAGAAGTATTTATATAGCAGTCTTCTAGCTCAATAGCTGCTCCAAGGGTACACAAGTAGTAGTATTTATATAGCAGTCTTCTAGCTCCACAGCTGCTCCAAGGGTACACAAGTAGTAGTATTTATATAGCTGTCTTTCAGCTCCACAGCTGCTCCAGGGGTACACAAGTAGTAGTATTTATATAGCAGTCTTCCAGCTCCACAGCTGCTCCAGGGGTACACAAGTAGTAGTATTTATATAGCAGTCTTCCAGCTCAAAAGCTGCTCCAGGGGTACACTAGTAGTATTTATATAGCTGTCTTTCAGCTCCACAGCTGCTCCAAGGGTACACAAGTAGTAGTATTTATATAGCAGTCTTCCAGCTCCACAGCTGCTCCAGGGGTACACAAGTAGTAGTATTTATATAGCAGTCTTCCAGCTCCACAGCTGCTCCAGGGGTACAGAAGTAGTAGTATTTATATAGCAGTCTTCCAGCTCCAAAGCTGCTCCAGGGGTACATAAGTAGTAGTATTTATATAGCTGTCTTCCAGCTCAAAAGCTGCTCCAGGGGCTGACTAATACAGGCTCTAACTTGAGCTGTTCCAGGGGCTGACTAATACAGGCTCTAACTGAAGCTGCTCCATGGGCTGACTAATACAGGCTCTAACTCAAGCTGCTCCAGGGGCTGACTAATACAGGCTCTAACTCAAGCTGCTCCAGGGGCTGACTAATACAGGCTCTAACTGAAGCTGCTCCAGGGGCTGACTAATACAGGCTCTAACTCAAGCTGCTCCAGGGGGCTGACTAATACAGGCTCTAACTGAAGCTGCTCCAGGGGCTGACTAATACAGGCTCTAACTCAAGCTGCTCCAGGGGCTGACTAATACAGGCTCTAACTGAAGCTGCTCCAGGGGCTGACTAATACAGGCTCTAACTCAAGCTGCTCCAGGGGCTGACTAATACAGGCTCTAACTCAAGCTGCTCCAGGGGCTGACTAATACAGGCTCTAACTCAAGCTGCTCCAGGGGCTGACTAATACAGGCTCTAACTCAAGCTGCTCCAGGGGCTGACTAATACAGGCTCTAACTGAAGCTGCTCCAGGGGCTGACTAATACAGGCTCTAACTGAAGCTGCTCCAGGGGCTGGCTAATACAGGCTCTAACTGAAGCTGCTCCAGGGGCTGGCTAATACAGGCTCTAACTGAAGCTGCTCCAGGGGCTGACTAATACAGGCTCTAACTCAAGCTGCTCCAGGGGCTGACTAATACAGGCTCTAACTGAAGCTGCTCCAGGGGCTGACTAATACAGGCTCTAACTGAAGCTGCTCCAGGGGCTGACTAATACAGGCTCTAACTGAAGCTGCTCCAGGGGCTGACTAATTCAGGCTCTAACTCAAGCTGGCTGCCTCAGGTGTATAGTCTGACGCCCAAACAATACTGGGCAGTGGGGGAGAAGCTACCTACTGCTTGCTGGATGTAGTTTGTGCAGCTGGCACTGGCCTGTCTTAGACATGAGCATCAGGATCTTTAAAGTCTGGGTTATGGAATGCGTGCGTGCACAGACTAGACCTCAGTTCATACTCTCATCCAAAGAAGGATAAACATTAGAAATATTTATACAAAATAAACATTAAAAAGTCAATTTCCTTCCAGCCTCCCTAATAGCGACTTGTTTTTACACCACATGTTTGAGTGATCAATGTGTGTCTTACATGTGAGTGTGTATGTTAGTTCAAGATCACAGGGCTTTGAACCTCCTTTAAGAAAAAGGCATGTATAGCAGCCATTATTATTATTATTATTATTATTATTATTATTATTATTATTATTATTATTATTATTATTATTATTTAATTTTAATATTATTTAACACTTTTTAGTCAACTACACCAACTTCACGCCCCAGCCACCCAAAGGGCAGTGTGTGGGAGGCAATTGGGTGTCGCAAGGAGACTACTGCTACCTCTTCCAGGCCACAGACCCACAGACCTTCTACGAAGCAGAGCTGCGTTGCCAAGAGCAACAGGGTCACCTGACTTCCCTCCATGACAACGCCACATCTGAGTTTTTGAAGTTTATGACGGTGTCCATGACCTCCAGTAGCCTGTGGGTGGGATTGTACGGCTCTCAGACATGTGAGTTTTCCTTTTGTTTTGTCTGTATATTTGACAATGATTTATATATGATTTGATAATGATTTATATATGAATTGACAATGATTTATATATGATTTGATAATGGTTTATATATGATTTGATGATTTATATATGATTTGATAATGATTTATATATGATTTGATAGTGATTTATATATGATTTGATAATGATTTATATATATGATTTGACAATTATATATGATTTGATAATATTTTATATATGATTTGACAATGATTTTTATATGATTTGACAATGAGTTATATATGATTTGATAATGATTTATATATGATTTGATAATGGTTTATGTATGATTTGACAATGATTTCTATATGATTTGATAATGATTTGTTTGGAATGCAGTTTGTTCAGTGGTGTTCGGCGTGTACTTCAATGTCAGGCATTGCAACCTGTACAGGCAGTAGTTTAAAAAAAAAATAAAATAAAAAATCCCTGAGATGCTGCTTTCCTACTCCTTTAGATGAGAGTATAAACCGAGGTCTATTCTGAGCATGCACGCATTCGATCTCACATTCTGACATTAACTCTTTCCCTGCCAATCGACGATATATCGTTGATCTGAGCCGCCCATGTTTGTGCCAATCGACGATATATCGTCGATTTCAGTATTCCGTTTCGTTCCGGTTTTTTGCGCAGTCCAATCCAAGTTTTATTTTAACCAAAGAGAGATAACTCTTTCTACTTTCGTTCCCGATCGACAGGCGCGTTTTTTCTTCAAAGTGATTCGTTTTTAGAGTGTATATTGTGCATTTTACTAAGCATAGTGATGGGCACAATCGACAGTGTGTCAAACTCTGTGCTAATAATCAATATAATTTCAAACTGTAAAGTGTATTTTGATCCTAAATAAATTTTCTTTCTGGTGTGTGAAGCTGATTCAGTGATTGGAATTATTCCTCCAGATTTGTTTTATCACTGTGGTATGTAGAAATATTTTTATTTTATTTTATCATTTCAAAAAGATCAACATGCTTTCAAAACACATATTTCAATAACATAATCAAATGAACATTTTTGTTTGTTTTTTTCTTATTCTTCACTCTTTTACCTTTAATTTGATATGAAATATGTCTATTTAACAACTATTATTGAAAGAACAGTAGCTTAAATGCCTAAGGTACTGAACTTTCTTTCCGGTGCCAGAGAAATGTCTGGCACAAACGTGGAAACATGCCTGGCAGGGAAAGAGTTAAATAACAATTCAGTAATTCCTAAGACTGCATCATATCTAGTATGTTTTGTACAAGAAGAAAAAGAAGACGCTGATGATGATGATGATGATGATGATGATGATGATGATGAGATTATAAACCAAGGCCTAGTCTGTGCACACATGCATCCTATTGCATGGACTTTAAAGATCCTTATGCTCATGTCCTAGATGGATGAGAGCCCACTACATAAATATACCCAGCATGCACTACGTCTCTTCTCCCACAAACCCCGGTCACCCAGGATTGTGCTCAGTCATCTGGGCGTCAGACTATGCACCAAAAGGCTGCAAGTGGGCGCCTCACTCAGCTTGAGTTAGATCCTGTATCGACCAGCGCCTTGAGAGCCTCTTGAGCTGGTAAAGCGCTATATAAAAGTTATGAAATAAGTATGGCGTAAATGATGATGACATTGATGTGGTCAGGTCAGTGGTTTAGTACAGGGTCTGGCTGACTTGCCTACAAAGTGTGGTTTGTACTGAATCTACTGTGCTAGCGGTTGTATGAGCAGGACAGGCCATTGTTTTCACCCCCGCAGTAGGCTGTACAGGATGGTTGAAAACTAACTGCCTTATTGAACAATGCTTAAACAACAATTATTGTCACCCTTACAGTGGGTACAATCCAACCACTACTTTATGATGTCATCACAGTGATCACAGCAGCTCATGTACAATCCAATCACTGCTTTATGATGTCATCACAGTGACCACAGCAGCTCATGTACAATCCAATCACTGCTTTATGATGTCATCACAGTGACCACAGCAGCTCATGTACAATCCAATCACTGCTTTATGATGTCATCACAGTGACCACAGCAGCTCATGTACAATCCAACCACTGCTTTATGATGTCATCACAGTGACCACAGCAGACCATGTACAATCCAACCACTGCTTTATGATGTCATCACAGTGACCACAGCAGCTCATGTACAATCCAATCACTGCTTTATGATGTCATCACAGTGACCACAGCAGACCTTGTACAATCCAATCACTGCTTTCTGATGTCATCACAGTGACCACAGCAGCTCATGTACAATCCAATCACTGATTTCTGATGTCATCACAGTGACCACAGCAGACCTTGTACAATCCAATCACTGCTTTATGATGTCATCACAGTGACCACAGCAGACCTTGTACAATCCAATCACTGCTTTCTGATGTCATCACAGTGACCACAGCAGTCCATAATGTGGCGTCTTTTTACGTCAGCTGAGCTCACTGATGCAATGTCAGAAAGCTGACTGCTATGGACTGGTCTGGTCACAGCAAGATCAGCAATTCAGTTGTAGCACTGCACTGCACTGTTGTTACATGCCAATGCTATTTACAGACATTGAAAGCACAGCCTTAGGGACTTACTTTTCCACCACCCTGTATATTAAACGATTCCTGGCTTTCTGTCACCAGCTGGGTTTGCCTGGTTGGACCACTTGCCAGTGGAGTACAGCAACTGGGCTCCAGGGGAACCCTCAGGCAGAGACACAGTGGACATCTCGGAACACTGCGTGGCTTTTGACCCAAACACCAAACTGTGGCGCAGTCTGGACTGTGCTATACAGCTGGGTTACATCTGTCGCAAACCTCAAGGTGAGAGCCGGCCATGCTTTGATTTTTGTGGAACTTTCGCCCTTTGTCCGAATATTCAGAATATTAATTGTTCTTCCGTAGCTGGACTTGTTAGCATTAACAGCAGTTTGGAAAACTAGGATGTAACTTTAAGCCACACATGATGCCCAACTACAACATTTAGTGCACTGGCAATCCTGCAGAGCCAACTGAGCCCCTTTTTTTTTTTTTTTTTTTTTTGGTAATTTTTTTTTTAAAAATGAGAATGAGTTTAACAAAAATGGATGAATGGATGAATGAAAAAGGTTTAACAAAATAAACACGAGCGGCCCCCTCCCCAAAAACACACCCATACTCACGCATACACACAAAAATACATTTATCGCATTCATTTGTTCAAACTGCATTACTTATGATTTCTATACTTATTGCTCTGGGTCAACTGGAATTTTACTCAGGAGGAAAATAATGAGCAGATGTACATTAAAAAAAAAAAAAAAAAAAAAATTCAATCTTCAACGAGTGGTAAGTACAAGATCCATTCACTAATGAATTTGTGGTATTTATCATTTATAATAGCCACATATTTCTCTAAACAAAAACGCTTTTTAAGAATCATTCTGAACTGTTGAATTTGTGGTTGAGAATTACCTAACTTACATTTATATATATAGAATTTAGCAAGCAGTATGATCAAGTCAAACGTGATATCTGTATGGACATCTTCTTTTATACCGAATAAAATTAATGCTTTATCCAGACAAATATTATGACAGGCACACTTTTCCACCAAACATTCCTTGAAGTCACTCCAAAATTTTGAAACAACCCTACACTCATAGAACATATGTGTTAACGTCTGATCTTCTATTTCACAAAAATTACATATGGGTGATTCTATAATTTTACACCTGAATAAATATTGTTGGGTTGGAAGTAGCCTATGTAATAGTCGAGTTTGAAACCATCTTAACTGCGTGTCTTGTGTTATTCTAAAGCAGTGAGGGAAGATTTTTTCCCAATGTAGATTTTCAAAAAAAGTATTCCATCTTGCTACTGCAGTCGGAGAGAAACTGTTTTCAGCCAACAATGCTCGTACTTGATTTTTACCCTTATTAATGTATTTCCATACTTTCGGGACTGATTCCTCATATGTAATGCCTAGTTCTAAACCTAACCTCTTCTGAAAGTTCTTAACCGCATTTAATACTCCTTGATATGTCAAAAAATTTGTTTTTATCGCATTGGGAAATTTTGTTTTAAACTCCTGGAATGAAAGGTAAGTGCCCTCCTCATTAACAAGCTGCTTAATAAATAATATGTCACAATCACACCATTCCTTTAAGTAAATAACCTTATGATCTCTCAAAATATTTTTGTTGTAATGAATATTTTCAGACATGAATTCATTATTATCCGAAGGTTGACATTTAACAGCAATCCTCCTAAAGTGTTTCAAAACATCCTGCCAAAAGGGATTGTTCACCTTTGTACTGAGCACATTACAATATTCCGCACCATACTTATAAATATTACTTAACTTTGGATACATCGTAAGCACCATTTCCTTCCAGGATGTTTCATTTCTCAATCTTTTTAGCCACTGAACTTTAAGCGAAGTCAGAAAGTTTCGGACATTAATCATTCTCAATCCACCCTCTTCATAGGACTTACATACAATAGATTTTTTTTATTTTACTTCTTTTTTTATCCCATAAAAATGAATAAATTTCCTTTTCTAGCAAAAGTAAAATTTCCTCAGACGGATCTGGCAAGGTCGTTAATAAATGAGTGATTTTTGAAAGTACCAGCGTTTTAATAATTAAAATCTTCCCCAATGGGGTAAGATGCCTTCGACACCAGGCAGCCATGACCTTTTTCATATTTGAGAGTTTTTCTTCATAATTAATACGAACAATACTATTAGTATCCATTGAGAACAAAACCCCTAAAACTCTAAAGGTTCCTGGGTCCCAAACAAAATTTGTATCTCTCATATACTGGATATTACACTTCTTCCTACTTCCTATCCATATAACAAGTGATTTTTCAAAATTTACCTTCAATCCAGATATTTCTGCATATGCCAACAGAACATCAACTACTGCTTTAAAAGATTGTTCTGAGCCATCAAGACAAATGGTTGTGTCATCAGCAAACTGAGACAATAAATTTTCCTTGTCTTTAATTTGAATACCTTTAATTAATTTATTTTTACGAATCATTAAAGATAATATTTCAGCACAAATAAGGTATAAATAGGGACTGCATGGGTCACCTTGTCGGACACCTCTCTCTATTGAAAAACACTGCGAGTATTGGCCATTAACTAGTATAGTTGATGAAATATTAGAATAAAACGTTTTTATCCATTGAATTAGATCTGGTCCAAATTCAAAAAAATTAAGACAAGAAAATAGAAAAGTCCAGGAAACACTGTCAAAAGCTTTTTCCATGTCTACGGTAAATAAGAGTACCGGAATATTCTCTTGTTCTACATATATTATAGTATCATACAATAAGCGAATATGTTCACCTATATAACGTCCCTTTATAAAAGCCTTTTGAGATTCATCAATAATTTTAGGTAAAACAGTCTTCAATCTGTCAGCCACACAAGCCGAAGCAATTTTATAAGAAATGTTTAACAGGGATATTGGCCTCCAGTTTCTTACCAGACGTTTAGATTTTCCTTCTTTAGGTATACAAACAATAGTACCACGTCTCTGTGTAATGGACACTTGCTCTTTTTGGAATCCTTCATTTATAGAACGAATATAAAATGTACCAATATCTATGAAAAAGAATTTAAAGAATTCTACCGTGAATCCGTCAGGTCCTGGGCTTTTATTATTTTTCATTTTTTTCAGAGCCGTGACTGCTTCACCAAATTTAATCACACCTTCTGTCTTTTGTCTATCTTCTTCTTGAAGTTTAGGTACATCCTTTAACTCTACACCAATATCCATATTTTTAACATCTTTATGTCTGTAAAGATTTTCGTAAAAATCTTGCACTTCTTCTAAAATATGTTTTTGTTCAGTAATGATTTCTCCATTTTCTGTTTCCAATATGGGCATAGCTTTATCTAGATAATTTCTGTTTTCTAAGTTACAAAAGTATTTGCTCATTTTTTCTCCTTCATTTAGCCATTTGACTCTGGACCGAACCGCAATCCCGTCCATTTTAATATCTCTAAGTTCCTGAAGTTGTACCTTAAGGTTTTCCAACTCCTCCAGATTCTCGTCTTTTATATTTTCCTCTACTCTCTTAATTTTTTGTTCCAACTCCATTTCCATTTGACTATTAATCTTTTTTCTATAACTAGCATACGATATTGTTTTTCCCCTTATCTCTAAAAGAATCATCTAAAAAAAAAGTTGATCACTTATTTGAAACTGAAGCTGATCATCTGGAATACCATCAATTCCATCAAAGTTATATACCAAAACAGCATACTGTTTTTTAAGATTACTAATAAAAAGGTAAAAGGTAAAGGTAGTCCCATAGCCTTGTGGCCGTAGGGGAGCGTGATGTTGGAGATCACACTTATCTTGGGCCAGCGTAATGAGGGTGATGCCCAACTCTCTCCCTCGCTGCTTTACCTTCCCCACCCTCAAGAGAGTAGGTACTCAATCACAGTTGAGTCAACTGGGGGCGTTGTTGTTTGTCGCTTCACACCTTAGCGGTCACCCATCCAAGTGCTAACCGCACCGGACGGTGCTTCACTTTCGACACAGTAGCGAGTGCAAGATTACTAATAACTTTTTTAATTTCTAAAATGTATTCTTTATCTTTAAGTAGTGAATTATTAAATTTCCATGAGGGTCTATCTCTCTGAAATTGTTCTTTTTTAATAAACAGAACTACTAAGGAGTGGTCTGAACGATAGCCTGGATATATTTTTATATCAACAGTTTCATTCATGATTTCTTCACTCATAATAAAATAATCTAGTCTTGCTTGTTTGATTGTATTATATTTTCTCCATGTATACATTTTTTTATCTGGGTAAATCTGCCTAAAAACATCATAATAACCATATTTGGCAAACATTTCAAGCAGTTTTCTTCTTGTTCTAGGGCGGCTTGATGTGCTTACATAGTTACGAACATCAATTGTCATATTAAGAGGACAATTCCAATCTCCTGCCATAATTACATTATCACTGCCATAATGATCAATATGATCCCATATTTTTTCAAAGAATTCTGGATGATCGCCAACACTAGGGCCATATAAGTTTACAAGAAGTATTCTTTTTTTCATTATTTCTACATCTATAATCAAAAATGTGCCATGTGGGTCTCTTAATACATCGAACATTTTATATTCAAAATTATTATTGAACAGAATTGCCACACCGTTTTTGTTTGTTTCTTCACCACTAATCCAAATATTATATCCCCAAGCCGCCCTAATAAAGTTTTCACTTTCTGTTTTCCAGTGTGTTTCTTGAAGCATATAAATGTTGCACTTTTGGTTCCTTAAATAATCAAACACGTCTCTACGTTTCTTTGCATCCCCCAGACCATTACAATTATATGTACATATAGAAAAATTATCCTTACAAGTATTTGTCATTTTTCTCATTATAATCCCTTTAAAGAACTATTCCTGATCATGTAATCATTATGTAAATTTACCCTAATTGTCTTTATCACAACTGACACAAAAATGAATTGAGTACATACCTCCAGAGCTATCAACTTTAACAGACCCATACAGTTCAAACTTCTTTCATACACAACAAACGATTCATACATTATGTTTATGCGTCAATGCTTAAACGGGGTGAAGAAGATAATGGCGTGACTACCTAGACAAAAAAACAGATATCAAATACAAGATGGCAAAAAGTAAACAGCTCTGAGACTATTTACTTAATAAAAAAAACTGCAGTTTGAAAAATATTGCATTACTTTTTCAGTGAATAATTCAGTAATGTCATAAATCAATATTAGTCAGTTAAACATTTCACTTAAATCTGATCAACTCAACTAATGACGTACACAATCACAAATAACACAGAAAATGACATCGGTAGGCTTCATTTGCAAGAACAGAATAATTGAATTAATCATAATGATTGGACAATTCAAAGGTGTATTTACCTCGAGGTAAACAAGTAGTCAAAGGAAGGTTAAACAATAAATCAATCAATACATAACAACCTAAATATCAATATTTTCAAATAAAAGTACACGACTCAGTTTTAGAACACAACAGCAACACCGATAAAAAAACAAACAAATTAAAAATAAGAATAATAATTTAAAAAAAAAAATAAATAAATAAATAAATTTAAAAAAAAAAATAATAATAATAAATAAATAAAATAATAAAAAAAAATAATAATAATACAACAGAGTACAATCAACGAATATTACTGCTTTGAAAGAAAGACTGACTTCCAAATTTACAAACCAATTATACAGGACCAGTTATAAACACATGTAGTGATGTACTAGCATTTTTTGGACAAAGAAAGAGAATAAAGAGAATAAGTCAAATTAATAGAAAATAATAAGTCAGACAATCATATTCATCTTGATTTTGTTAGAAGGGATCTTTGGTCAAAAACAGAATAAATCTTGTAAAAACTTCCAACTATACATAACAACAACAACAAAAAGGTAAGTTTAAGCTAACTATTTAGCTGAAATAATAAGGCAACAATCATAAATATAGTTTACAAACCGTACTCTTCCACAATCGTTATATTTTTCTTTGGAAAGGTATAGTTAAGAAAAACAACACACCCAAAGAGAGAGAGAGAGAGAGAGAGAGAGAGAGAGAGAGAGAGAGAGAGAGAGAGAGAGAGAGAGAGAGAGAAGGTGTACAATCAACAAATATTACTGCTTTGAAAGAAAGTCTGACTTCCCAATTTACAAACCAATTATACAGGACCAAACATATGTACTAGCATTTTTTGGACAAAGAAAGAATAAGTCAAATTGATATAAAATAATAAGTCAGACAATCATATTCATATTGTTTTTGTTAGAAGGAATCTTTGGTCAAAAACAGAATAAATCCCTTAAAAACTTCCAACTATACAACAACAACAAAAAGGTAAGTTTAAGCTAACTATTTAGCTGAAATAATAAGGCAACAATCATAATTAATATAATAAGGCAACAATCATCTATAGTATAGTTTACAAACCATACTCCTTCACAATCGTTATATTTTTCTGTGAGAAGGTATATTTAAGAAAAACAACACAGAGAGAGAAAAAAAATAAAAATAGTAATAAATTTAAAAAGATATTAATAAAAAGAAAAAAATTACAAAGAAGGAGTATAATCAACGAATATTACTGCTTTAAAATAAAGACTGACTTCCAAATCTACAAACCAATTATACAGGACCAATTATAATCACATGTACTAACATGATCTGGACAAAGAAATAGAATAAGTCAAATTATTAGAAAATAATAAGTCAAACAATCACATTCATCTTGTTTTTGTTATAAGGAATTTTTGGTCAAAAACAGAATAAATCTTTTAAAATCTTCTAACTATACATTTTTGGTCAAAAACAGAATAAAAAAAAACAACTGAATAAATCTTTTAAAACTTACATAACAACAACAAAAAGGTAAGTTTAAGCTAATTAGCTGAAGTAATAAGGCAACAATCATAAATATAGTTTACAAACTCTACTCTTTCACAATCATAATATTTTTCTTTGGAAAGGCATAGTTAAGTAAGAAAAACAACACACCCAAAGAGAGAGAGAAAGAGAAAGAGAAAGAAAGAGAGAGAGAGACTCAGAGAGAGGGAGAGAGAGAGAGAGAGAGAGAGAGAGAGAGAGACTCAGAGAGAGAGAGAGAGAGAGAGAGAGAGAGAGAGAGAGAGAAACTACAAAGAAGGAGTACAATCAACGAATATTACTGCTTTGAAAGAAAGACTGACTTCCAAATTTACAAACCAATTATACAGGACCAATTATAAAACACATGTACTTGCATTTTTTGGACAAAGAAAGAGAATAAGTCAAATTAATACAGAATAATAAGTCAGACAATCATATCATATTGTTTTTCTTAGAAGGAATCTTTAGTCTTCCAACTACATGTAGTGATGTACTAGCATTTTTTGGACAAAGAAAGAATAAATCAAATTAATAGAAAATAATAAGTCAGACAATCATAATTATTCATTTTGTTTTTGTTAGAAAGAATCTTTAGTCAAAAACAGAATAAACCTTTTAAAAACTTCCAACTATACATAACAACAACAAAAAGGTAAGTTTAAGCTAACTATTTAGCTGAAATAATAAGGCAACAATCATAAATATAGTTTACAAACCATACTCCTTCACAATCGTTATATTTTTCTTTGAAAAGGTATAGTTAAGAAAAACAACACACCCAAAAAGAGAGAGAGAAAAAATATATATATAGAGGAATCCTCCAACCATGTGTCATTTACAAAACCAACTAAAATAAATTCTTCAATCGTGGCAAATAATGTTTACCAAAGCACATTTTAAGTTTTAGTAGTTTAAGTAGGAAAGAGAAAGCCAGAGAAGAAAAGGGAGAGGGGGAGAGAGAGAGAGAGAGAGAGAGAGAGAGAGAGAGAGAGAGAGAGAGAGAGAGAGAGATAGAGAGAGAGAGAAAGACGTTTGACGTTTTGACGTTTGGACATCGTCCGTGTATTCACCAAAAATCATACAAACAATAAAACAAACACAAATTCTTCGGGCCACCAGCCCCTAGAAAATATGGCGGGTCACGAGGTTTACAAAAGTGTTGAACATGATCTCTCAAAAATTACAATGGCGTTTACTTTCGTTAGGTTATTACATCAGCTCAAGTGTATCTGCTCATAAAATTCAGTTCGTAGTTTTAATGCATGAAAAATAAATAGTCCTAATCTCCATACATGAAACTTTGATTCGCTCTGTAGAATATGTATGTACGAATGTACAGGAAAAGTTAAATATTTTTCTCTATGGTCACTATACAGAATACATTCAGTTACAAAATGATTTTCATTTTCCAATACGTTGCAACATGAACACAATCCATTTCCTTCAATTTCATTGAAGGTTATCCTAAAAAATGAAGCTTTCAAAGGTAGAACTCCCAGTCGGAGCTTAATTAGGCAGTCTCTAAAGCATTTGATATGCATAAAATCAATATAGGCTTCTGTCTGAAAAATATCTTTAAATGTTCTATAATACTGATACGTATCTTTTCTCATTACAGAACTGTCCCACTCTTGTACATATTGATCTTTCATCCTCTGCTTAAACATGCTAACAAAGACATTCTCACTTCCCACACCTTGTTGTACCCAAGCATACCCAAAACCTAGAGAAAAAAGGGTGTTTTTTACTTTAGTCACCCAACAAGATTTACCTCTCTCATCCAAGTTAATTAGCATCTGGTAAGCCTGCTGAGGTAGCCTATCTGCAACTAATTTCAAGAGTTTTAGCCAGTATCGTATGCACCGTACTGCACTGTTTACATACAGAGGAAAGCGTCCTGTCTCTCCATAAATAAATTTGTTGGGTACTCCCTTGGGTACATTCAAAAAATTTTTACATGCCAGAGTATGAACCCTCTCAATATTATCTAATCTGTTAAGACCCCAAACCTCTGCGGCATACAGCAAAATTGGTTGAACCTGTGCATCAAAAATTTTAAAATAGCAATTTCTTGATATCTCTCTAAGCTTTGAGAGGTTCCTTACACATTCAAAACAAGCCCTTCTACCCTTCAATGCTAGTGCATTTACACCTTTTGTGATACTCATCTTTGTAGTAAATACAAATCCAAGATAATTATACTCATTTACAACTTCAAGATTCTTTCCATCAAGATGCCATTTTTCAGCCCTTCCCAAGAACCCTCCTTTGCGAAAAACGATTATTTTAGTCTTATCTATGTTTATGTTCAGATACAGTCTTTTGCATGCGTCATTTAGGACATTGATCTGGTTTTGTAACCCTCGAGGAGTGATGGACATCAACACAATATCATCAGCAAACAACAACAGGAACAAATCAACCAAGTTAGGCAATAACTGAATGCCATGCATACCATTTATATCTACAGCCGTTGCTACTTCATTAATAAACAGGGAAAACATTTCTGGGCTCAATATACAGCCTTGTCTCAGGCCCACTGGACAATCAAAAAAATCTGTGAGCTTATCCTCCACTCTAACACAGGACAACACTGACCTATATATAGACACAACAGCTTTCAAGAATTTCCCATTTATGTTGTTGTTATGCAACAGAATTTCAAACAAGGGTTGATGCTGTACAGAATCAAAAGCCTTTTTCAAGTCCACAAAACAGGCATATAATTTTCCTCCTCTTTTACTAAAACATTGTTCCACTATGGCATTTAAGGTGAAGATGTGATCCGTGGTAGAATACCCTTTCCTAAATCCTGCTTGCATTTCTGTGATCTTGTTGTTTTTCTCTACCCATCCCACTAGCCTTTTATTTAACACTGAAGTGTAACATTTACTGACTAGGCTCAGTAGCGATACCCCTCTGTAGTTGTCGGTAACACCCGTATCCCCCTTCTTAAAAATAGGCACTATAATGGCTTTAGCCCAATCAGCTGGGTAAGTCCCGTTATCGAGCAACAAGTTAAACAGTTTTGTCAAAAATAACACGGTTGTCTCCCCTGACAGCTTTATCATCTCCGCTAATATTTTATCAATGCCACAGGCTTTGCCTACTTTCAACTTCTTTACAGCTTCTCTCACTTCTTCCTTTGATATTGGCTTATTAAGCTCAAAACAAATGTCATTTTCATCAATGGGACCCATGTCTATCTTTTCTTCAAACATTGCATCTTTTTCTAGAACAGTATTTCCATTGAATAATTTTTGGAAATGATCAAACCACTCAGTTTCAGCAATATCTTCACTAATACCGCTTCTCTTTACCCCTGAAATTTTCTTTACTTCTCCCCAAAATAATTTTCCATGATGTTGCAGTGACGCTAAATATTCTGCCCTATTTCTTCCAAACTCTGTTTTCTTTTTACTAATCAACGTTTTGTATTTTTTCCGAGCTTCAACGTATAATTGTCTGTCTTGAGCCTGCTTTGTGAACCTGAATTTAGCTAACAAATGTCGGGCTAACTGTTTCGATGTGGAGCAATTCCTGTCCCACCATAAGGCCGCTTGCCGCGCGGCACCGACTTTTACTCGCTTTGACATACACTTGCCGGCCTCGCGCAGTGCATCCGTATACAGATCCAGCACCGCGTCAACACTGTGGTCTAACAGCGCTCTGGCTCTTTCACAAGTAGCTTGAATAGCTTCCGAATAAAAATTGCCTACAAAAACCTCTTCTTTGCTTTTGTCCCAAATTGTTTTTGTAATCCATTTATCTTTTCTTCTCCTAATAACAATCTCGTCCTTTTTTCTTTGGATGTGAAAGGTCATAACCACTGGGAAATGAGGAGAGTCTATAAATGATTCTACACAGAAAGTTGAAATAAAATCTTTTGTACACAAGTCTTTAGATACAACAAAATAGTCAACTACACTTCCACCATTTGCACCCACAAAGGACAAGGCATCATCAAAATCAAATTTACATAACCCATTCACAATCACACAATCAGTCATAGAACATAAATCCAGCAAATTTCTTCCAAAAGCATTCACAACATCATCATCAGATTTCCTCCTCCACACATTCCTTTCATTTTTATCATCATCCATATCATTATCTCCATCCAGCCACAGATTGTCAACATTAAAAGACACAGCATTTTCACTTCCCGTTCTGGCATTTAAATCCCCACAGATAATCAAGGAGAAGTCATCAAATCTTTCATATAAATCAACCAAACATTGTTCTAAAACATCAATTCCATATCCTTGATTAGTGATATTCCAGTACTTACTATCGTATGGATGCACATAAACACAAACCAAGAAAATATCTTTTATCAAGCCAAAAAGATCCCTTTTCAACCTTAAAACAATCATATGATCATACTGTACTACTACTTCTTCAACAAACTCAGAAATATCTTTTCTTATGAATACTAGCACTCCTCCAGACCTCCTTCCACTTCCAGTGTCACTTAATTTGACAGCTTTAGAACAGAGAACATCATAATCCTTAAAATATGCATAAGACATTTTTTCATAGTCAACAAAGGTTTCATTTAGTGAGAAAATGTCAAAACAATTTAGTGCATGAACAACGTCTGAAATCTCCTGCTTATTCAGCCATCCTTCACAATTCCAAGTACAAATTGAAATGTTATTTGGGCCTTGGCCACACCCCTATCTGCTCCTGTCCCCCCTTCCCTTCCCCTCTCCCTCTCTTCTCTTGTCCCTCGCCCCACTATTTGAAGTTCCTCCCCTACTTACCCCACCACTCCCTCTACCAATCTGCTGCGTCTTGTTGCTGGGCAGTGTCCACTGTTGCAGGCTTGTCTGTCCCTTGTCACCGTCACGCACACTTAGGCCTTGTTTACTTTTAACACTGTTCTGGTCAGGCCTACTACTCAATGAAGCTGTGCGTGTCGTCGTACGAGTTATCACGGGGCTTTCCCTACTGTAGCTTTTGTTGACACCACGTGCTGACATAGGGTTGCTTTGACGTCTGTTTACTTCAATGCGCTGCCTTGCTGTGTCAAGTTCGTGCCTCGCAGCCGCTGGCAGTGCCAAAACGTTGTCTCTTGCGTCGTCTGCATGACTGTCGATTTCCGTGGTTTCCGTTTCGTAGTAGTCGCCGCAGTCAGTCCTGTCTCCTGACAGGGGTGGGAAGTCTGGCACCGGCGTTGCAAAGGGGTTGAAGTGCCAATCGTCTGGGTCCCTCTCCCGTCTGTCGAAGTTCCCATAGGCCCCCTCTGTGTGTTGGTGTTGTTGTTGCTGTTGTTGTTGTCGCTGCTGCTGCTGTTGTTGCTGCCCCTCGTCATTGTAGTCGTTGCTGTGGGTTGCATGGTCGTGCGTGCCACTCCCGTTACTTCTCCTCTGCAGCATCACAATCTCGTTAGTGTCTTTCCTGTAGGTGAACACGCCTTCTTTCGTAATAAGTTTGTCGTATTTCAGCTTTGCCATTTCCCCGCTGGTGTGTAGAGCCTTTGCTCTCTCACGTAGGACTCTACGTTTCTCGCGTACAGCTACAGAGAAATCTTCATTGATAAATACTTTCTGAAATTGTTCTTGAGTCTTTAGAAGTCGGGCTTTTGATAGAATTAGCATTTTGTGTTTGTATGACAAGAACTTCGCAACAATAGTGTCTTCTTTTCCAGTTCTGTGTGCTCTTTCGATGACAATATCTTCTGAGATACCTAGGCCTTTCTCAATCACCTCCCTCACTTTTCTTTCACATGCGTCCCAACTCTCACTGCCAGAGTCCCTCTTAATGCCATAGAATACCAGATTGTTTCTTCGACTGTGATTTTCTAAAGTGTCACTCTTGCTGCGTATATTGTCAATCTCTGCACGTAGGTTGGTATTTTCTTCATGTAGGTCACAGACTCTGGATTCTAGGTCAATTACTTTGCTTTCAAGTTTTCCTTGGTTTTCGTTGATTTTTGCTAATCTTTCAGAAAACGTGTCTCTTATCTCCTGCATATTCGTGGTCATTGTCTGGAATTGTTGAATCTGGTTATTTTCAAACGCTTGCATTCTGTTGTTGAGTGCCTCAATGCCTTTCAGAATAGGATCATTATGGATACTAGAATTTTCCTGGGTTGTAGTCTGAGGGGCTGGGTCTTTCTTGTCTTCATTTTCTTTTCTCGACTTTGATGGAGAATTCGGTCCAGGGTTAAGTTCAATGTCACCGCAAAGCAATAATAGACACACCACAAACACAGTCACTCCACTGAATCGGCTTGACGGTACAGTAGGCCTATCACTCACAGCACAACAAAATGAAGGCGCACAGTGTTCACTATGTTTGTTCCACACAAACTGCTTCAAATTGTCCATCACCTTGCACAGGAATCGACCAATTACTTGCCTGTGTTGTATACTTTCACTAGGCATTGTTGTTGTTGACTACTAATACTCCAGTCTCTCACAGTAACACAAATTTTACAAAGTTTTTACGCTGGTTTAGAAAGAGCAGCCATACTCGATCTCACAAAACCACGTGACCGCTAGAGAGAGAAAGAGAGAGAGAGAGAGAGAGAGAGAGTGTTACACTCAGTTTGATGTTGGTGTTTTCTATCAGTATCTGATTCAGCCCCGATGCTTGAATTCCTGATAGGGTGTAACTCAGATTCGTTTATTCACACAGCCCGTCCAAACAGCATACAAGTCACAAAGTCCACGTATGAAGTTTTCCACTTTTATTCAGCACACATCAACAACTGCATACAATTCTCAATTCAACTCAACAACTTTCACAGCAACTTTCCAAATCACTATCAACAACTTTACTATCCCAACAGCGACTCGGCACACGATTAAATAACCTCTCTCTTTTCTGGAACAATATGGTACATGGTAGAAATGACGTACTGCCACCAATCGAACTAAAGATCGTCATCACTGGCTTACGTCATTACACATTTTCTCTACTTCCGGGAACATTCACGACCTTCGATATCCATCCGGAAAATTCTATCAAGAGTAAACACGCATATCCAGAAGATTCTCAAATAATATCGACTAACGCAAATTATCAACGTTATACAAAGCCTCTCCTAACAACAGTGCCAACTCAAATCAAAGGTAAATAAACTCCATTATTGAATACTTTGCAAAACGAAACGATTAGATCTATCGTGCGCGCTTAGACTCACTTTCGTTCGTTTCAACGTAACATAACCCCCCACTCAAGAAGAAATTTACTTAATTTCTTTCAACAACGTTGAAACGTAATGCACAAACAATGTACAGAATTAAAACTTACTTCAGACTGTCCGAACACTGTCAATGTTCTCAGTTCATTCACACAGATTCAAAGTTTCTCATCTGCAAATCTTTCTGGATACTGTCAATGTTCACATATCATTTACCCAGTCAACGTTTTTCATTTTCAAGTCTGTCATTACCAATATTTTTAGTTCATCCACACAGTCAATGTTCTTTCGCTCGCAAGGAATCGACGCCCTCGTCAGTTGCGGCTGTCATCGGCCCAGGGTCAAAGACGACGATCACGTGGGCTTTCCTGGAGTCAGTGCATCCTCCGTTGTCTTTTTCTTCCGTCGGATGTCCGACGCAGTCGACGTTGTCAGCTCCCAGAATGCATTCGCTGGGTCTCACGGTCAGGTTGGCTTCTGCGGGACGGTGGAACAGCTCCCTCAAGGTCTGGGTGTAGACTTCATGTTCGACCAAAGTCGTAGAGCCTGGGACATCATTGAAGTTGTGGGGAAACTCGCCCATAAGGTCCTTGAGCTCCATCTTTTGACCTTCTGTCAAGCTTGGTCCTAGCTTAACATCATCGATGCCTTCTTTGCTGTGGAAGTCTCCCATTTCCAACAGTTCTTCGCTGTCAAAGCTGTCGTCGGTCACAGCTGCTGTGGCTGCGTGCACAGTCTCTGATGGCCTTTCCACGTACAGCTTAAGGAGGTTGGCGTGGTATATTTTGGAATGCTGGCCGACCTTCACCTTGTAGTCGTTGATTCCCACCACGGTCTCCACTTCGTACGGGCCTTTTCACTGCATCAGCAACTTATTGTGGTCGGTAGGTAGCAGCACCAGCACTTTGTTGCCAGGTTTAAACTTCCTGCTCACAGCCCTACGATCATAGTAGTGCTTTCCACAGTCTTGGGACTTCTTCAGGTTTTCTCTGGCTATCTCGAGAGTCTGCTCCAGCTTCTCCCGTAGCTCAAACACATACTGGTAGCTGTTCTTCACCTCTGGGGTGTCTACTTCTTTCGTCCACAGTTCTTTCAGGATGTGCATCGGCCCTCGGATGGTTCTTCCGTACAGCAGCTCGAACGGAGAAAAGCCGGTGGACTCCTGCGGTACTTCTCTGTAGGCGAAAAGTAGGGCGTTGATGTAGCGATGCCATTGTCTGGGCTGCTCGCTGCACAGTTTCTTCAGGGTGGACTTCAGCGTAGCATTGAACTTTTCGACGAGCCCGTTGCACATTGGATGGTAGGGTGTCGTAGTCAAATGCCGGATGCTCAGCAGTCTGTTGACCTCCTTCATGCAGTCAGAGACGAACTGCGTCCCGAGGTCTGTCAGAATTTCTTCGGGCACTCCAAGTCTACTGAACATGTCCACCAGTGCCTCTGCCACAGTTTCAGTGTCAATCTTCTTCAGTGGCACTGCTTCTGGGTACCGAGTCGCATAGTCCACTAAAGTCAGTACCCACCGATGACCTTCTTCACTCGGAGGTCTTATTTCGCCGATTAAGTCTAAGGCCACCCTCTTGAAAGGTCGGTCGATCAGAGGCATCCTCTGCATAGGCACTTTCGGGACCCTTCCTCGAGGTATGGTCTTCTGGCAAATGTCACATGATCGGCAGAAACGGCTGACGTCCGCATGAAGCCCTGGCCAGTAGAACACCGCCTGGATTCTGTCTGACGTCTTCCTGATGCCTAGGTGACCTCCCATAATTGAGTCATGCGCTACTTCCATCACCTGGCGCCTTAAGGGTAATGGTACCAGTACTTGACGTAGTGGTTTACCTCCGTTGACCCTCGGGTGCTGGAAGATTCTGTACAGGATCTTGGCCTTCACCTCAAAATAGACCGTGCCATTGCCCTTGGTCACGTGGTCTTGGCGGTTCCTGTACTTGTTTAAAGTGCTATCAGCTTCCTGGAGCTGGATCAGCTTATCTCTGTCCACGATGGCAGCTTTGGAGTTGTCGGCGACCTTCAGTGGCGTAGACATCTTGTCTCTCTTGGCCTGGGCCCTGGTAGTAACAGCACTGTCGATCTCTGGTCGGCAGGGCTGAGCCGGAGTAACCACATTGTCCCGTAGCAGCTCTGTAAGGTCTCCATCGGGAAACGGCAATGGATCCTCCTCTGCAACTTCGACACGTTGGGTTGAGGCAGGACTCCATTCCGAATCGGGGTCGTCGGGTCGTCTCGCGCCGTCGATATTCCCGATCATCAAATCATACAGCGGCTTCTTCAGGCAAACCGCTTCGACTTCGCCTATGTAGAAAGGGGTGTTGACATGAATTTTCGCAACTGGCGCTCTCACACATTTGCTGTCGGCCATGAGTGTCCATTTAGAATCGCCAGTGAATTGTTCTTTAGCGATTAGGTCTTCTCTGACGATGACCCCACTACAGCCAGAGTCTCTTAAGACAGTCACTTCATGATTTCCGACGCGTCCCTTGGAAACAGGCATGTTCTGTACGGTCACAGCTGCGCTAGCGACGACGGGGATGGATTTCCCGTTGGCAAGGAGAAGTTGGCCATCAGTCATGCACTCTTGCACGTCCGCAGGAGTAGCTGTGCGCTCGGTCTCACTCGGAAGAATGACGCTCCCGCCGCACACTTGATGGTCAGATCTACTGGTTTGCCGTTGATTGGAGAAACGTCTCTGCCGGTTGCCCGCCGCTGCGTTGTCCGTACTGCTCCGCTGTCCGCTACTTTTGTTTTGAGGACAGTTAGAAGCTCTGTGGTCTGTAGCGTTGCAGGTGAAACAGCCCCTTGAATGCCCTTCCCTGGGAGGAGGCGTGGAGTCTGTCTGTCTCTGGCTCGTCTGGCTTCCTTGGATCTGGTTCCCATGGTTTGCAGTCTTCTGAAAATGTTTCGTCGCGCTGGGTGGCCCCAGGGTTTTCCCATGAGCGATAAGATATCTTTCAGCAGCCTCAGTCACATCTTTAAGCGTCTGCAGCTTTTGTTCTTCTAAGTGGGTCGCTAGGTCCTTGTGACAGGCATTGAGAAATTGTTCTTTCACAATCAGGTCATGGAGACTGTCGTAAGACTTCATTTCGCCTGATAACTCCACCCACTTGTGTAGATATGACGACAGGCGCTCCACAAACTGCTTTGGCGTCTCGTCTGACTTAGGCCGGCATTCACGGAAAGCGTTTACGGTAGCCCTTCTCTGTAAAGTTGTAGCACTGCAATAGGGCCTCTTTCAAGACGTCGTAGTTTTTGGCGTCATCGTTCGACAGTCTGGTGTAAACTTCGAGCGCTTGCCCCGTCAGAAGTGCACTTAGTCGAATCGCCCAGTCTCGAGGTTGCCAATTGGAGCTTTCGGCGAACCTTTCGAATCTCGCCAGATAGGTGTCGATCTGGTCCTTCCCGTCGACGAAAGCTGGCAATTTTGGAGCCGTATGGTCGTTGGTGACTTGTGGCGCATGCTGATTGTTCTGAATACGCGCCAACTCTAGCTGGTACTGACGCTCACCTTCAAGACGCTTCAGCTCGAACTCTCTTTCTTCTCGGCGTCGTTGCTCTTCAATTTCTAGACGCTTCTCTTCCAATTCTCTTTCTTCGCGCCGTCGCTGTTCTTCTCTTTCTTCACGCAATATTCTCTCCTGGAATTTGACGTACTCCGTCAGCTGTTTGCCTTTTAGATTTAGTTCAACCCCTTTCTGCCAGAGGTCAGCCATCTTGATGCTTCTGGAAAGTTCTTTTCTAGAAAGTTCTTTTTCTATAAAGTTCTTGACTGTAGAGTTCTTTTTTTTCTGGAAAGTTCTTGACTGTGCTGTACCTTTCTAGACTGTTCTAGAACAGCACGCTTTCTGCAGTAGCGCTGATGCTTGTCACTAGTCGCCTTCGTTGACGCAGGCCCCGCTGTCCTCGTCGTATGCGACGCTGCACCACGCTGGTGTTGATGTATACGCTCCTGTGCTGAAGTAGACGCGGCGTCCGCTCGACGCTCGCTGTAACACTGGCGATGTAGCTCCGAGACTGTCCCTCGACGTAGTCCTGCGGCAGCTACGTAGTCCCGCTCTGTTGTTCGCTCACGAAGCAACTCTTCGGCGACTACACGCCCTTGCAGTCAACCCGAACCTATCGGTGATGTAGTCCCAGTGTGTTGGCCCCTCTCGACGCAACTCGTTGGCGGCTACCCTCGATGACTGCCTCTCGTAACGTTGACTCGCTTGTTGTAGCAGTTGAACCCTTGGCTATGGCGTGAATCGCGGCTTGACCCCCAAAATGTTACACTCAGTTTGATGTTGGTGTTTTCTATCAGTATCTGATTCAGCCCCGATGCTTGAATTCCTGATAGGGTGTAACTCAGATTCGTTTATTCACACAGCCCGTCCAAACAGCATACAAGTCACAAAGTCCACGTATGAAGTTTTCCACTTTTATTCAGCACACATCAACAACTGCATACAATTCTCAATTCAACTCAACAACTTTCACAGCAACTTTCCAAATCACTATCAACAACTTTACTATCCCAACAGCGACTCGGCACACGATTAAATAACCTCTCTCTTTTCTGGAACAATATGGTACATGGTAGAAATGACGTACTGCCACCAATCGAACTAAAGATCGTCATCACTGGCTTACGTCATTACACATTTTCTCTACTTCCGGGAACATTCACGACCTTCGATATCCATCCGGAAAATTCTATCAAGAGTAAACACGCATATCCAGAAGATTCTCAAATAATATCGACTAACGCAAATTATCAACGTTATACAAAGCCTCTCCTAACAACAGTGCCAACTCAAATCAAAGGTAAATAAACTCCATTATTGAATACTTTGCAAAACGAAACGATTAGATCTATCGTGCGCGCTTAGACTCACTTTCGTTCGTTTCAACGTAACAGAGAGAGAGAGAGAGAGAGAGAGAGAGAGAGTATAATATAAAATTCTAAGCCTACCCATACTTCAATTGCCGTCAACCACTCACTATTGCTGCGTGGCCAACACACAATCACGATGCACCCATTGTATTATCACTGCCTACACCCCCGTAGGTTCTATTTGGCATGGCTATAAGCACGTGCTGCCACATGGCCATAGGCCTGTTGGGTAAACAATTGAGCTCAATTATTGTTGTGTTTGTTTTTTTTTTAGTCACATGTGCTGCAGAACCTCTTGACTAAACCAAGCACCGCAAAGATACACAAAGACATGTCCCATATATAATTAATCAACGAGATTTAGACCACGTCTGCTTCTTTCCTTCAAGTTCTGCAATTGATTGAATTGAAACCACCGTACCACTGACTGATTTCATGTACACCCTACCATACACTGTCCACGCTTGATCACAGCTTTCATCTTTTTGAACTCGTGTATATAGTCTGTAGTTCGCATCTGTGAGATCTTCCACAATCACAATTTTTGAACCTTTCAGCTGTTTTCTATTTTTGATCACCAAATCTCTATGCTTACGATTAACTAGTCTAACTATAGTAGGCCTAGCTCTTGGGATATCATTGCCGACACCTTTTGGTCTGGGCAGACGATGAGCTGCTTCAATATCCCCAGGTTGCAACTTGACCCCAATATCTTGAAACACTTTCAGAAGTGCCGTTTCTGTCTCCTCTTGGTTATTCCTTCCTCTGCTCCTTCCAGCTTCCGCGGATTCCGGTAGGCCATAAATACGAAGATTATTACGTCTGTTGTACTGGTCCGCTTCATTTGCTGTCACTCGTGCCAGCTCTGCCACACGTTGTACTTCTGTCATTTTCTCCTTGTATTCACTGAATGCCTTCTCCATCTTCTTCAAACCCGCCACTTCTTTTTTGAGAATTTCATTTTCCCTTTGCAGCTCAATTATTGCTGTAGACATTTCCTTCATCTCCCTTTTCACTTCTTGTAACACACTATTATTTTCACACACCTTTTGCATAATAGCCTCAAGGGTCACAGGTTGAGATATAGGTTCAGTAACAGACATTTTCGGCGTAGAGGTTGCGGCCGTTTCTGAGACGAAAGATGATTCAAATTCTGATGTTTCCGAAGAGCCTTCACAGATTCTTTTAGAAACAAAAGAGTCGTCAGAACTAGAGACAGAATGTATTTTAACACACTGCTTTTCCTTCAAGGGTCTTTTAGCTCTTCTTGGTGTGTTATTTTCAATTTCAGTTTCCACTGAGTTGCTAAATGTGTCTACTACGTCTCTCACCGACTGCATCTCAACACAAAGACTAAGTCACTTGCCGTACACTGCATCACCATGACGTTTGCACACAAAATATTGATCACATTATCAACAATAGCCTAGCCACGCCATTATTTCACCCACTGGTTTATGATGGTTGCATTTTGGGTCTTATTTCCACGGATTTTTCTTCACAAATTACCAGAGCTAGGCAGAAACCATCTTTCCCCGCCGGAAGCGTGACGTCATCCCCAACTGAGCCACCTTAGTAGACCTAAATGTAGACATGTTTATTGGAGCCAATCGCCGGCCTTTTAACAGCTAGACCAGGGAGTGAGGTATGGGCTGTAGCTGTGTTTGCTTGATCAATTTTATTTGGGGGACAGAAAGATCAGGGTGAGAATAAATGTTTACTTTTGGGCCTGATGATTTTATTTCATTGTTGCCGTGTTGATTTATATATTCTGTGATCAGTGGGTGGTGTTTTGATTCATAGCACAGGTGGAAACTTTAGGTCTTTTTCTTTGACAATAGTTAAATAGGAAAGGTAAGACTAAGGAGAGCTTTTCTGATTTCATGGCTGGCTGTTTATTTGTGTTATATATACATATATACTTACATATAGATAGATATATTGCTGTTGTAATTTCACAAGCCTCCATAGCTTTGCAGCAGTACATATAAATCTCCTCCCAATAGTGATCAAGAACTAACTTAACCACTGTTTATTTGCTTTGTTGTTGCAGTGATGGACAACAGCATACTAACACGACCACCAGTATCCTTCCATTATGAAGCTCCTCCCTCCGTCATCACGGTTCCACAAAAGACGCCAGCCACCGTAATACCACCACGAACCTCTAGTCATACAACCAGTCAGCAGACAACCACATCGCTCCAGCCGCAGACAACGACCACCATTCGACGTCAAAGTCAAAGGTCAACACTGACTACTGTTACCATGCCTGTGATGTTCACTTCTTCCCCTACCACAACCTTCGGTGCAGGTTGGTACGACAAATAATGACATTATCGCTTTCCCCCTAGCAAGGTTGGCTTGATAGTGTAGAAAGAAATGTGCATTCTACCAAAGAATCCTATCCTATCCTATCCTATCCTATCCTATCCTATCCCGTAACTTAAAAAAAGTGATTGGGGCACCACAGATGATCGTTTAACCAGCGTACTCCATCTTTCTCTGTCCTCAGCAACTCTCATGGCTTTGCTCAGTGTCGAATGTTGGCCTCCCACCTTTTTTTCTGTCTACCTCTTCTTCTGCCTCCTTACATCATTACTTGCAGGATGGTCTTTGCAAGGCCTGATGCTCTGGTGACATGGCCATACCATTATAGTTTCCATTTCTTTACCACTGTGAGCATGTCATCATATTGTCCAATGGCTTGTGTGATGGACTGGTGGACTTCGTTGTTGGTGATGTGCTGGATATAGGAAATGCCCTATAGGAAATGCCCAGAAGTCTTCTGTAGCACCTCTTAATGCTTTTTTTTAAATTGTAGGTCTGCTGAGAGGGTCTATGTTTTACAAGAATATTGGAAGATGGAGATAACAAGGGAGCGCAGCAGCCTTACCTTGGAATGTAAACTGATGGTCCTGTCTTTCCAAATGGGTTCAACCTTGTCAGGGCTGCAGTTGTTTGTGCTATTCTGGAGAGGACCTACTGTTGGGATCCATTGTCTGATACAATTACTCCTAAATACTTGAAGCTGTGCACTGTGTTGAGGGATTGGCCTTGGACTTGGGTGTCCATGTTGATGCCATTGGTGTTGTTGGTCATAATTTTGGTCTTTTCTGCACTTATTTCCATTCCAAAGGCTCTGGAGGTGGTTTCAAGGCTCTGTACCAGCTGTTCAAGTTATTGTTCATCTCCAGCCAATCCATCAATGTCATCCGCAAAACGGAGGTTGGAGATTGCTCTACCCCCTATGCTGACTGTGCCTTCATGATCTGCAAGAGCATTTGACATGATGAAAGAATAAATAGCGTAAATAGATACCCTAAGGAGCACAGGAGTCACAAGGGCTTTGTTTTTCAGGTTTCTGGTTTATGGATGTTTCTTTCTACTTTTTACTCCCAATAATTTTCTGAAATATATTTTTGGTTACAGCTAAAGGTTCCAACGACACGGCGAGTCATGCCATAGTGGCAGGCATCAGTATCGGAGTGATCAGTTTTTGTGTATTTGGGCTGGCCATCTTACTGTACGTACGACAGCGCCAAGGATTGTTGGAACCCAGGAGAGCCGAGGACAGAAGCTTCGTCAACATTCTGTACAGGTAAGGACAACTTTTACAAATGCAAACTCTTTTTGTCCACATACAACCCTGTGTTCACATACAACCCTGTGTTCACATACAACCCTGTGTCCACATACAACCCTGTGTCCACGTACAACCCTGTGTTTACATACAACCCTGTGTCCACATACAACCCTGTGTTCACATACAACCCTGTGTCCACATACAACCCTGTGTCCACATACAACCCTGTGTTCACATACAACCCTGTGTTCACACACAACCCTGTGTTCACATACAACCCTGTGTCCACATACAACCCTGTGTTCACATACAACCCTGTGTTCACATATAACCCTGTGTTCACATACAACCCTGTGTTCACATATAACCCTGTGTTCACATACTACCCTGTGTTCACACACAACCCTGTGTTCACATACTACCCTGTGTTCACATACTACCCTGTTTCCACATACAACACCACCTCCTCTCCCACCCTCCTTCCCCTCTGTCTCACCAATCCCTACCCTTATTTCTCTTTTCCTGTGCACCCTCAGCATGCTGCCAGCACAGATGAGCTGTGTCTTACAGGTGCATATCATCATCATCATCATCATCATCATCATCATCATCATCATCATCAAAAAAAACATTAATTTTACAGCAGTGGTTACAACAGTATTTACAGCTTTGGTTACATCAAAGTAATTGTACTTGTACTGCACATTTGTCGGCCCAAGGAGTTGCTCCTGACACTGCCCAGGATTAAACTGCAGCCAACTTGCTGTGTGAAGCACACTGCACAGCCCCAGTCAACGCCTATAGGTACATCACAATAGAATCATTATTTTGTGTACCAGCTATTTGCATTACCTTTTAGTTGTCTGTAGTGTTGTACACTCCCTTGTGTTACAGGTTAGTTGTGTGTAGTGTTGTACCCTCCCTTGTATTACATGTTAGTTGTGTGTAGTGTTTTACTTTCCCTTGTATTACATGTTAGTTGTGTGTAGTGTTGTACCCTCCCTTGTAATACATGTTAGTTGTCTGTAGTGTTGTACCCTCCCTTGTATTACATGTTAGTTGTCTGTAGTGTTGTACCCTCCCTTGTATTACATGTTAGTTGTCTGTAGTGTTGTACCCTCCCTTGTATTACATGTTAGTTGTCTGTAGTGTTGTACCCTCCCTTGTATTACATGTTAGTTGTCTGTAGTGTTGTACCCTCCCTTGTATTACATGTTAGTTGTCTGTAGTGTTGTACCCTCCCTTGTATTACATGTTAGTTGTCTGTAGTGTTGTACCCTCCCTTGTAATACATGTTAGTTGTCTGTAGTGTTGTACCCTCCCTTGTATTACATGTTAGTTGTCTGTAGTGTTGTACCCTCCCTTGTATTACATGTTAGTTGTCTGTAGTGTTGTACCCTCCCTTGTAATACATGTTAGTTGTCTGTAGTGTTGTATCCTCCCTTGTATTACATGTTATTTGTCTGTAGTGTTGTACCCTCCCTTGTAATACATGTTAGTTGTCTGTAGTGTTGTATCCTCCCTTGTATTACATGTTATTTGTCTGTAGTGTTGTACCCTCCCTTGTAATACATGTTAGTTGTCTGTAGTGTTGTACTCTCCCTTGTAATACATGTTAGTTGTCTGTAGTGTTGTACCCTCCCTTGTAATACATGTTAGTTGTCTGTAGTGTTGTACTCTCCCTTGTATTACATGTTATTTGTCTGTAGTGTTGTACCCTCCCTTGTAATACATGTTAGTTGTCTGTAGTGTTGTATCCTCCCTTGTATTACATGTTATTTGTCTGTAGTGTTGTACCCTCCCTTGTAATACATGTTAGTTGTCTGTAGTGTTGTACTCTCCCTTGTAATACATGTTAGTTGTCTGTAGTGTTGTACCCTCCCTTGTAATACATGTTAGTTGTCTGTAGTGTTGTACTCTCCCTTGTAATACATGTTAGTTGTCTGTAGTGTTGTACTCTCCCTTGTAATACATGTTAGTTGTCTGTAGTGTTGTACCCTCCCTTGTAATACATGTTAGTTGTCTGTAGTGTTGTATTCTCCCTTGTAATACATGTTAGTTGTCTGTAGTGTTGTACTCTCCCTTGTAATACATGTTAGTTGTCTGTAGTGTTGTACTCTCCCTTGTAATACATGTTAGTTGTCTGTAGTGTTGTACCCTCCCTTGTAATACATGTTAGTTGTCTGTAGTGTTGTACTCTCCCTTGTAATACATGTTAGTTGTCTGTAGTGTTGAACCCTCGCTTGCCTGCACAGTGTCACGGTTTGCTCTTCACACCACTGAGCCTTTCCACATAAAAAAGTCATTAAAGTCAGTTTTTGACAAGTCTTAGAGCTATAAATGAGCTCAGTTCGAAGTCAACAATTTATATATTTACAGTGTAGCAGTGTTGGCATCAGAGGCTGTCAGTGTTTGTCCTCTCTGTTAACATGAGTTACAGAGCACACTTACATGATTCTATAGTCACAAGTTGTTTCAGACATCAGCTCTGTGTGTGTGTGAATTTTATTACTTTATATATTTCAGATTTACACAGTCTAGGCAAAACCATGGTGGTGGCAACGCACAAGCAAGGGTTGGACAGGGTGCTGTGAAAATGACTGAATTGAATGCAGAAGGAGACAACAGCTGTCAACACACAGCAACCCACAATGGGGCCGTTGAGCCACAATCCCAGTCCACAGGAGGTGCGAGAGAACTGCTGTCCAATGGGACAACTGAGGCCTGGGTCAAAGGGGCAGAAGAGGTCAAGGTTGATGGAGGAAAGGTGAAGGCTGCAGGAGAGGCGCATATTGAAGATGGCGCTAGTGAGGTGCCTTCTGGTGAAACACAGATAAGCGGTGGTGCTTCAAAAGCAGGGTCTTCCACAGCGCATGTCAGCCTTTCATTAGACACTGAGGGTTCCAAGGACGTGATGTCTGGTGATAAAGACCGTTCTAAAGTCAATGAAAGCACGCTGTTGGACTTTGAGGATGAAACTGATGCTTAGAAGGAGATCCATCGTAGATTGTCATTATAGGTACATTAATATATTTATGACTGGGGGTCCGATGCATAGCAGCAGACTTCAATTGCAGAAAGTTACAAACTTCGAAGTGATAAACTTTCATGTAGTTGCGAACTACGGTAGAGCGCTATGCACGTATGCAACTTATCTGTTGACTAAGAAGTTCTGACGTTATATTTTTAGGCAGGGGAATCCCCAGCATTGCGCATGCACATAAATGTTATATGGAGTCTACCAAGCGAAAGGCAGATTTTTGCTAAAGAGAGATTGTTACTCTTATTACTACGAATGGGCCAAATTACATGGCTATCTGCATTTCGGTGAAGACAGGCGATGTTTGTAAAAAGAAAAGGATGGGAAGAGGTGACCACTGTTGGCGACATGGGTCTTGAAATAATTCGTCAGCATGTGTATGTTTGTTTATGTTTGTTTGTTTATTTCTTTTAACGTCTATTCACTGAAGTAAGTGTTGACTAATAAGGAGGATGGGGTTTGAGGAGGGGTGTACGTGTGGGAAGGAGGGGAAAGAAGTAAGTGATACATTGCTAGTGGGAGAGGAAAAACAAAACAAATTAAGCACATATCAACAAAACTTGATTTAAGTTAGTAAACTAATTAAGAAAAAAAAAAGAAGAACAAATCACATTAAAAATAAAAAAAAATTAAATATTGACTTAACATCCGAAAACAAAGTGACGTAAACCTTATGTAATATTATCATACTTAAAGTAATCTTTATGCGATGACTGTGTATGAAATATTATGATTGCCATTTTTATAGAATATGTCAAACAGGACTTGAATTTAAAGAATTTGATATGATTATCTAATTAATAGTCAATATTTTTTTAAACTTTGAACAGTATGAATGTTCTGTGGAATATATTGTTGCACTGCAGTCATGAATGATATGTTTTATAGTTGTATTATTTTTCGAAATGTAAACAGTATCCTTGAAAGCATGTGTCAGGCTACAGCCAGTGGCGTACCACAGAGTACAAGACACAACAACTGCAACAAGGAGCTGAGTGACCTCTTTCTTGCAAAGGGGAAATTCGATGCTGCCTTCTAGCACATTGGCTAGCTCTAAAATCATGTGCCTCGGCAATCGGAATCTTTTTAGAAATTGACTTTTGTTCCACACCTCAAATGGATGTATAATGTCTCTAAATACTCGATTTCTTTGAAGCACGAAAGAACGCACGCCATGTTTGCTTTCGGTAGTTACTAACTTCGAGCTCGTAGTCCACTTCCGATGTGGTTAACTTAGGTGCGGCCTACTGGCTCATGCATTACGAACTATACCGCTCAAAGTTCGTAACTTGCGAACTAGTTGATAACTTCGTGTGAAGTCTACCGCTATGCATTGGACCCATGGTCATACAATCATTTATGTGTTTGACAAGTACAAAAACATACGACATGTAGCATTCAAACTGTTTTTCATGATAAAGACATCAACAACAAAAATGTTCATACATTTGTAAATAAATCGTCTTAAAGAAATAAAGTAATTTTAAAAGAAATATGATCTTTGTGCCTGTTGTAATTCCTTTTGAGGTAATAAAAATCAGTTGTATTGTATAAATTAAGTTTGAAAGAACTTAATTAAAAAAAGAGGAAGAAGAAGTTATGAAGACACATTGATAGCGGTCGTACTATGAACATTGCAGCATTGACCACTCACACAAACACCAACAGAGGCAACATTTTTGTTTATTACTGTAACAAGCATGTCCTTGTGGAATGGAATTCTGCACTGTACAAGCCACTGTTGGACTGAATAGAAGCTGTAGCGTAATTATGTAATGCGGTGGCAATGAGCAGATTATTAAAGGGAGATAACCTTGTCACAGTTCCAACCTAATGTAGGTGTGGGTTGTCTACCATAGTGGACCAGCATTGGACAGGAGATAATCCTGGCACAACCACCTTTTATAGCCAGCCCTGTGTGTTATATGATATACCGTGTGGTATATTATACACCATGTGGTATATGATATACCATGTGGTATGTGATATACTGTGTGTTATGTGATATACCATATGTTATGTGCTATACCATGTGGTATATGATATACCATGTGTTATGTTATATACCACACGTGAAATACCATGTATATGTGATCTACAATGTGTTATGTGATATTCCATGAGTTATGTGATATTCCATGTGTTATGTAATATACCATGTGTTATATGATATACTGTGTGTTAAGTGTGTGTTTATGACATGATGAGAGGGTGGTATACAAATCACGCAAAAGTGAATTATCAAAATTATTGATTGTGACAAATCAGCTTCAGTCCTCAATGCCTATGTGTATATGTTTGACAGGGAAATATTTCTACTATAGGAAATTGGGCGCATTTTTAGGGAAATTATTTTGACATTACTTCCTTATGTTGATGTATCATAGGCTCCCTTGTGGTATCAGTTTGAACTGTTCTTGTCCCCCTTCTTTTTCTTTTCCTGGGTTGGTCCGTCTTTTGATTCATTTGTTTATTAATTTTGACACCAGCTTCCCTTCCCCCCCCCCCCTCTCTCTTTCTCTCTTTCTAACCCTTTCTCTTCCTCATTCCAGATTGAAAAATATTGTGACTACGGTAGGTTCATTGTATTATGTACTGTATATTGGTTTTACAATAATGATTACATTGTCTTGACTTAAGGAAGAGGAGATGGGCCTCAGCTTCATCAAGTTGGCCCAGAGAGATGTCCCAAGCGCCTCTCTCTCCAATGATCAAATGATAATGAGAATGCCTGAACCTTTACCTTATATTCGGTGCATTTGTTTTACTTGAGGAGGTATTGATTGATATTTTCATGCGTACATTGCTGAGATAACTTGTTATTATGAGATGGATATGGAAAGATTGGATGGATGATGTTGATGGTGTTGATAGTGATGATGATGCCAAAATAGTTGTCATACAACTAGTGTTCATGATTGGAGGGCACCTTGTGCTAATAAATTTAGAATGGCGCATACAAATGACAAAGAACTGCCCCAAACTGCGCAAAATGTCATTATTGCCATCTGTCATTCTTCGCAGCCGTATTGACTGCTATGCCTAACAAAGGGCAGCTCTCATACATCATGCATGATGGACATTTTACATATGCCAGATACTTTGCTATGCACTTTCACTTCCAAAATGATTATCACATTGAAGCGTGTGGGTTGTCTCTTTGGCCCATACTAATGCTCGTACATAGTCAGCTGACCCATAGGCTTTGTACCCAGACAGGAACATTGATCTCCAAACTAGTGTCCCTTCTCTTTACACAGTACAACAAAGTATTCACACACAGTATTGCCTAACATCAACATTTAGCCCCTCTTTTTTTTCCAACAGCTTCATCTCCCATTATTTTAATGACAGTCACCTATTACCCGCCCTTAATTGTCATTGTGTATAAGAATACAAAGCTGAGGGTGCCAACCTAACGCTGTTCATTCATTTGACACTATAGTTCAGTAGTGAAGTACATTGTAGGATGAGTCATTCGGATATTAGCTTGTGGATTGTGCTCAGTTATGTGGAGTGGCAGCCAGTGTTCCTAAGGCAGGGAGTATAGGCGCCTTAGGCAGTTTGAGTTAGATCCAATATGAGCCAGTGCCTTGAGAAGGTGTTGAGGTGAACAAGTGCTATAGAACAATGATACACTACATTAAAATAAGCGCTATAGAACAATGATACACTACATTAAAATAAAATCAGGATGAGGGGCGTGTGTGCAAAATGTCATCATCTGTGACAGGTAAATGTACACTTTATCTTTTTGTGTGTTGATAACAATATCTTTTGTATTGCTGATCATCTCTATTGTTGCAACAGTCCCCAAAACTGTGCCACCAAAACGTCATTAATTTCTTTCTATACCAATAACAATTTTTGCAGTAGCGTTTCTGTTGCTGTTATTCATCCAACTTTCAAACCTCCTACCCTATCCTATCCTATCCCGTAACCCGAAAGTCGTTGGGGCATCACAGATGATCGTTTAACCAGCGTACTCTGTCTTCCTCTATCCTCAGCAACCCTCATGGCTTTGCTCAATGTCAAGCCAGTCCATTCTCAAATGTTGTCCTCCCACCTCGTTTTCTGTCTCCCTCTTCTTTGCCTCCTTGCACCGTGTCTTGCAGGATGGTCTTTGCAAGGCCTGATTAGAGTTTTCGTTTCTTTACCACTGTAAGCATGTTTTCGTGTTGTCCAATGGACTTTCAAACATACCTGTCTTTACATTTTTAAACAGCGGTTGTTGTGATGAATGATAGTTGTTGTAAATTATTGTCAGAATTATGTGAGGAAAAAAGTTTTATTTATTTTTGTTGTTTTTGTTGATTATGCACATGTTGTTACTACTGTACCTTTTATGTTTGTGAACCTGATACTACTAAACACTGTGAACCTGATACTACTAAACACTGTGAACCTGATACTACTAAACACTGCGAACCTGATACTACTAAACATTGTTAACCTGATACTACTAAACACTGTGAACCTGATACTACTAAACACTGTGAACCTAATACTACTAAACACTGTGAACATAATACTACTAAACACTGTGAACCTAATACTACTAAACACTGTGAACATAATACTACTAAACACTGTGAACCTGATACTACTAAACACTGCGAACATAATACTACTAAACACTGTGAACCTAATACTACTAAACACTGTGAACCTGATACTACTAAACACTGTGAACCTAATACTACTAAACACTGTGAACCTGATACTACTAAACACTGTGAACCTAATACTACTAAACACTGTGAACCTGATACTACTAAACACTGTGAACCTGATACTACTAAACACTGTGAACCTAATACTACTAAACACTGTGAACCTGATACTACTAAACACTGTGAACCTGATACTACTAAACACTGTGAACCTAATACTACTAAACACTGTGAACCTAATACTACTAAACACTGTGAACATAATACTACTAAACACTGTGAACATAATACTACTAAACACTGTGAACCTAATACTACTAAACACTGTTTTGAATGGGGAGGATGGGAAAGAACTGTGTTTATTTCTATGCACCGTAAAGTTTGGCTTGTTTATTCCTATTCTGTCACAGTAATTGTAACTACTTAAACCTTGTTTTATCTTCTTTATTTCAATGTTAAGGCAAAAGTTACATATTTATGTTATGTGTTATTTTGAAGTTAGGGCCAAGGTTATATATTTATATTGTTATATTCTTGTCTGTTTAAACATTTTAAAACAAATGCAAATCATTATCCCTCTCCCCTCCAGCTCCCCCTTCCTCGCCCCCCCTCCCCCTCCTCTCCCGGTCAGAGATAGTTGTTTCATTGTTAATTTTATTATATCATGTTATCAACCAAAAACGTTTTTTATGGGAACAATCAAAGCACTCTGAAAATATAATATTTTCCGTTAATTTTGGGGTGCTTACTGTTCATTTACAAGTGCCATACATTACAGTACAATACAATACATTACAGTACAATAACATATAATACAGTACAATACATTACAATACAGTACATTACAATACAGTACAATACAGTACAGCACAATACAGTACATTACAATACAGTACATTACAATACAGTACATTACAATACAGTACATTACAATACAGTACATTACAATACAGTACATTACAGTATTACAATACAATACAGTACAATACAATATAGTACATTACAATACAGTACATTACAATACAGTACATTACAGTGTATTACAATAAAATACAGTACAAAACAATATAGTACATTACATTACAGTACAATACATTACAATACAGTTCAATACAATACATTACAATACAGTACAATACAATGCAGTACAGTATAGTACAGTATAGTACAGTACAATACAATATAGTAAGTACAATACAATATAGTACAGTACAATATAGTACAGTACAATACAATACAATATAGTACAGTACAATACAATATAGTACAATACAGTACAATACAATACAGTACAATACATTACTACTTTATTGTCCGATACTACTGAAGGAATTATTAAACAAAACACACACACACACACACATACATACACGCACGCACGCACGCACGCATATACGCGCACATAAACGCACTCACACAGACACACACATTGTGACACACATACACACTCGGACTCACACACATTTTGCAAATTTATTCCGTTTCTGTGATGCACATTATAAATACAATGATACATCACCTGATTTAGAGAAACTAATGAAAACAACCAGACTTAAAGCATTCCGCTGGAACAAGGGAAGTCATTATTCTCTTCTCTGCACCTATTTCCATTCCATAGGCTCTGGAGATGGTATCAAACCTCTGTACCAGCTGTTCAAGTAATTGTTCCTCTCCAGCCAATCCATCAATGTCATCCGCAAAACGGAGGTTGGAGATTGCTCTACCCACTGTGCCTTGGTGATCTGCAAGGGCATCTGACATGACATCAACAACTTCCTTGACACACTCAGGCACTTTATACAGAAGATGGAAGTTTAACATCTACACCCACCATTGGCCATACGGCAGACGATGATAACCACAGAAAGACCTTAATCAACACTGAACCATCAGAGCAATCACACTGCTAAGATGGACAGTGAAAATAGCACTGTTATCTTGCCGACCATGAGGTTGGAACCTGGATCATGGGTGTGCCAGGCCAACGTTCTAATGCCGAGCTACGGCTGTGGGCAAATATCTTTGAACGGTACAGCATCATCCTTGTTAAACCTAAAGAGCTAGCCCGACTATCAACAATATTATTTGTGTGTGTGTGTGTGTGACAGTGAGTGCAGTTGGGAAATTACACGGTGGTCTAATTGGTAGTGCTTTGGCTTGCGGATCTGAAGGTCCTGGGTTCGAGCCCTGTCCGGGCCATTGTGTTGTGTCCCTGGGAAAGACACTTTACTCCCGTTTCCTACTCCTTCGGATGAGTGTATAAACCGAGGTCTAGTCTGTGTGTTGCATACATTCCATCATAACGGACTTTAAAGATCCTGACGCTCATGTCCTAGACGGGCGAGTGCCGGTAACAAGAATACACCCAGCATGCACTTGGACCTTCTCTCCCATCCCTGGCTGCCCAGGATAGTGCTCAGTTGTCCGGGCGTCAGACCATGCGCCCCAAGGGCTGCGGGTGGGCGTCTCGGGAGGTTTGAGTTAGATCCTAATTGGCCAGCGCCTAGAGTCTGGTCAAGTACGGCTAGATAAGTGTGCTATAAAAATCCTCAATAATAAATAATAATAAATAATAAATTGCATTGTGACATTAAAAGTGGAGATACTGGGAAATGATTGCTCAAAACGGCCACTCTAAGCTTTGAATTGTAGGCCTCTCTTCCTTGTTGTGTAAACCAACAACTAGGCCTACTGTATACACTCACTTTGAATTGTAGACCTCTCTTCCTTGTTGTGTAAACCAACAACTAGGCCTACTGTATACACTCACTTTGAATTGTAGGCCTCTCTTCCTTGTTGTGTAAACCAACAACTATAGAGCCTACTGTATACACTCACTTTGAATTGTAGGCCTCTCTTCCTTGTTGTGTAAACCAACAACTAGGCCTACCGTATACACTCACTTTGAATTGTAGGCCTCTCTTCCTTGTTGTGTAAACCAACAACTATAGACCTACTGTATACACTCACTTTGAATTGTAGGCCTCTCTTCCTTGTTGTGTAAACCAACAACTAGGCCTACTGTATACACTCACTTTGAATTGTAGGCCTCTCTTCCTTGTTGTGTAAACCAACAACTATAGACCTACTGTATACACTCACTTTGAATTGTAGGCCTCTCTTCCTTGTTGTGTAAACCAACAACTATAGACCTACTGTATACACTCACTTTGAATTGTAGGCCTCTCTTCCTTGTTGTGTAAACCAACAACTATAGACCTACTGTATACACTCACTTTGAATTGTAGGCCTCTCTTCCTTGTTGTGTAAACCAACAACTAGGCCTACTGTATACACTCACTTTGAATTGTAGGCCTCTCTTCCTTGTTGTGTAAACCAACAACTAGGCCTACTGTATACACTCACTTTGAATTGTAGACCTCTCTTCCTTGTTGTGTAAACCAACAACTATAGACCTACTGTATACACTCACTTTGAATTGTAGGCCACTTTTCCTTGTTGTGTAAACCAACAACTATAGACCTACTGTATACACTCACTTTGAATTGTAGGCCTCTCTTCCTTGTTGTGTAAACCAACAACTAGACCTACTAAACACTCACTTTTGCTAGATGCTGTTTTTACAATCAAGCTGGATACTATTAATTGGTACACAAACAAATGGTTTTATCGATTTGTATCAAAACCACACTTGTCAAAGAGGATAACTTTCATGGCTTAATCTTGTTTCTCTAATGAGGCAACTGTGTGAAGTATTGGAATATTTCTCTCAAGCCTATATGAATGCCCTAAAAATGACACAAGGAACAAATCTGTGCATTTTAAATAATCACAGTTTATTTTAATAAATAGTTATTAAGGTGTAGATTTCTGTACCCGTCTGTACACGTCGTGGGCAGAAAACTACCATATCACGCAAAGAACATAATATTTACATTAGTACGTTGTGTGTAGAAAACTTCACATATATACATTTTGATGCAAAAAATCCCGCAGTTCATAATTATGCCCAAGATTGAAGACATTAAGACAGCATTTGCAAATGGAAGATAATCATTTGTGTGTGTGTATGTGATTTGTGTGTGTGTGTGTCTATCTGTCAATATATTTATCTATATATGTGTTAATGATCCTGTCCCTTGTTAAAGAGGATCTAGTGACACAATATTTTTGTTTTCAATCTAGTCACGTGTGTGTAAACAATATATATTTATGATTGGGTAACTTTGTGACGGAGTGTGTTTGTGTGTGTGTTTGGTATTTGCGTGTGTTGTATCTTTTAAAATACTGCACCAGTTTACTTCAAACTTGGCACAATGACAGATACCACCCAACAATGCTTTGATTAATGATCTATTTGGTTCAACGCTAGCGCAAGCACAACAAACAACGAGATATGAAAATATTTATTTATTTAATCAGTTTATAGTCCCCTCTCTTCCCGGTAAGGATTTTCAGAGAGGAGACTTTCTGATTGACTAGCTATGAAAATATCGTCCACCACAGCCTTTTATTTTCTCCCGCATTCGCTTCCATCACTGTTGTTTTGCACGTACTTTTATTGCAAACTGCAAGGCAAATTATGTTTTAAACTGATCAATGGATTTACTCGAAAATTTGCCTACCTACACTGCCTGGAAAATCTAGGTGAAACCAAAATGTCTTGCAAATCGAAGTCTCCCAAAATGTTGTAAATCTAGCTAGTTTATAACAAATCTAGGTGTTAGTAAAAAATCTAAATCTCCCAAAATGTCGCAAACCTGGTTATGTTGTCTGGCAATTCTAGATCTTCCAAATATTTGGCAAATCTAAACCTTCCAAATGTCTACTTTGTCAGGTGTAAGTCTCCGATATATTTGTCAAATAATATGTCAGATCAACACCTGTGAAAACACATTGTTCAAATTGACAGTAACGTGACTTGACTAGGTGACGTCAAAACATTGCCACGAGAAGAAAAAAAATTTAGATTAATATTATGACATTCTGTACAGTTTGCAGTGCAACAAAAGTGTGCCTCTGAAAATGATAGCACGCGTATGAGGAGCGGAAAGAGAGAGAGAGAGAGAGAGAGAGAGAGAGAGAGAGAGAGAGAGAGAGAGAGAGAGAGAGAGAGAGAGAGAGAGAGAGAGAGAGAGAGAGAGAGAGAGAGAAAGAGAGAGAGAGAGAGACGGCGAAGGGGGAGGGAGGGGGAAAGTGTGTAAGATGTGTAAGATTGAGAAAGGAAGATAGATAAAAACCAGTCACGTGTTGCTTTGAAGCGAGTACTCGCCGGTACACACGAAAATAGGCGATGAGTTCAGTTGCACTAGGGAAAACAAGCAAACCGTCACGTGACTTTGGCGAGTTGGAAAAAAATAGATACTTTTCTGCGAATAGGCCTACATAATGGCCGCCAACAATGTGGACTTATCCTCCTTTCGATTTTAGCCTAGGATCTCTTAATGCGCAAGCGCAAAACGTCCTATTTTTCCCAACGTTGTTTTGTGAGTAGGCTACTTGTATACGAAACAACGCTAGTAAGCCACTCGCTGCAAAGCAACTCGCTAACTGCAAGCAACAGAAGACTAGCTCGGCGCTGTACCACTGAGCTAGTGTGCCCATATTATATTGATATCTATAATATTCTATATATTGATTGCTTGAACTACTAATTGACGTGGGCGACAATAATCTGACCAAGATTAGCGAGATGATCTATGTTTTCACTGTCACCACCATACAATAATACGCTACTCCTTGATAACGCCATGTACATCTGTCACCACGGAACCGATGCATACACGCTAACTATGCGAGGTCGGCTTGCGAGAAGCGCAAGATAAAAGTGGGTGTGGTGTGTGGGGGAGGGGTGTGTAGTGTGTGTGTGTGTAAGGCAGCAATTACGTGTGCGGGAAAGAGGTCTGGATCGGCAACTTGACTAAATGATATAAATTACGTCACCTGTTATCAACAATGACATCTGGAAAGACATGCGCACAGCAAAGGAGAACTGGATAGAAGATCAGTGCCAGGAAATAGAGACCAGTCTGAAACAACAACAAGAAGGCCTACCAGACTGTGAAGCGGCTGATAAATGTTAAACAGCCCAAGGTCTTCACGATCCAAAGCAAGTCTGGCTTACAGAAGAACAAGAAGTCTTGGACAGAGGGACAGAGCTACTGCTCTGACCTTTACAACCACGCACCAAACGGAGACCCATCAGTTCTAGCATGTCCCGAGAAGAAAAAGAAATCCTCACAATTCTCTTAGAAGAAGTTGAGGCAGCCGTGCAATTGCTGAAACTCCGATGGTATGTCCATGTCACCAGATCATGACTTGCAAAGACCATCCTGCAGGACAGTGCAAGCAGGTAGAAGAAGAAGCTATCCTATCCTATCCTATCCTGTCCCATAACCCGAAGGTCGTAGGGGCACCACAGATGATCGTTTAACCAGCATACTCCATCTTTCTCTGTCCTCAGCAGCCCTCATGGCTTCGCTCAGTGTCAAACCAGTCCATTCTCGAATGTTGTCCTCCCACCTCTTTTTCGGTCTCCAGCTCTTCTTCTACCTGCTTGCACTGTGCCTTGCAGATGGTCTTTGCAAGGCTGATGATCTGGTGACGTGGACATACCATCGGAGTTTCGTTTCTTCACCACTGTGAGCAGGTCATCGTGTTGTCCAATGGCCTTGTGTGATGGTCTGTCGGACTTCGTCGTTGGTGATGTGTTGGGTATAGGAAATGCACAGAAGTCTTCTGTAGCACCTCATCTCCATGCTTTGTATTCTTCGTTGGAGATCTGCTGTGAGGGTCCATGCTTCGCAAGCATATAGGAAGATGGAGATGACCAGAGAGCGCAGCAGTCTTACTTTGGAATGTAGACTGATGGTTCTGTCTTTCCAAATGGGAAATAGAAGAAGAAGCTAGGAGACCGAAAAAGAGATGGGAGGACAACATTCGAGAATGGACTGGTTTGACACTGAGCGAAGTCATGAGGTTGCTGAGGACAGATAAAGATGGAGTATGCTGGTTAAACGATCATCTGTGGTGCCCCAACGACCTCCGAATTACGGGATAAGATAGATAGATAGATAGTAGTGGATTAATATTATATAGTTTATTGGAAAGATTTCATTTCAATAATGTGGATTGTTATTTGTTCTATGATCACACTGTCGCGTTGACCTGAGCTCACTTTACCTTTAGTTGACTGTTGGACCTTTAGGTGAATTAAAAGTTGACTCTGTAACGGGCGGATATTTAGTGTAAGTGTATGCAAAATATATTTGACTCCTAAACGAATTAAACGTGCGTGCTGGACTCTCTGTTAACTACCACACCCACAAATATACGGACTCTTCCCAACACAAACAAACACCAACACCAGATATCCGTTCCACGTTCTCGAAATTTATATAAATATTCAACAATAATTCTTTTCAATCTTTCACACAAATTCTTTCACACTGTTGCACTTTATATACATGTTTCAAACTATTCTTCCTTTTCACGAATATTCATAAAATAACACTGTAGTTTCTGAAAAGACTGTAGAGCTCAAACAAACTGTATACTGAAATCCTGGTCCAACACAAATACTAAACAAACTGTACCTTCTGATTGCGCGACACAAAGCTTCACACAGGCTGGCAGCTAGCTCCCTGCGGTGTAGCACGAGCCAGCAAGAAGGTATACTTTCGTCGACGGACGGAGGGACTAGCCTGCCCCAGTCCGTCCGGAGGAACGTTGTCTTGTGGTCGAACAAGCGAATAGGGTCGATCCCCCTCCGACGTCTCAAAGATCTCCTTGTCCTCGTTTCGGACAGGACGGAGCCAATTCTGCTCCAAGTAGGCCACAGCCTCCCGTAGACCGCTATAACAATATACATACACAAAGTTCAATTCTCTGACTCGGATGATTTATTTACTCTTTTTTTAGTTTCACCTTTGCTCACCTCCCTTTGTTCCTCATTTGTCCCATTCTGTTTCGTATGCGATCACCACTTTCCTTCTCCACCACTATTATTCATATCCAGGTAATCACTTCATGAATGAAAATTACTATTAACCAAGCTCACGCATTTCATTCATACTTCATTATCTACTACCCTACAACTATCGCCCCACGTAATTAATATATTATTACATTCAATGAAAATTCAATATTCCATCTCAGTGGACAACAGCTCACTACCTTTCAATACAACAAATGCAATACAAAAATATATACTTATCCGCCATTTTACAATCATAAAAACATTATAAATACCTGTAATTTCTACAGCACAAAATAATCACTTCCAGAGAGAAAGTTCCATCAACCAATACACCGTGATCGGTTTCAATGCTTTCTTCTTCCTTACTTTTCACAGTTAACTTTTTACTCTTTTTTCAAATCTTTTTTTTTTCTTTTCCTTGGGCCTACCACCAATTCGACCACACCGTCTGACACACACAGTTCGAGTGAGTAATTTTAGCCTCCTACTTCGAATTATCCCTTCTGTCATTGGCTCCCGAATCCTAGCCAATCAAAACGCCGGACACTAATCAAAATTTTAAAAACTCTGGAAAATTTCCGTTCTCTACAGACTCTTGGTAGGTGAATTAAAAGTTGACTGTTTGACCTTTAGGTGAATTAAAAGTTGACCTTAATAGCAAGTTTTAGCATGTCCAGAGAATAGAGAAGAAGAAGAAATCCTCCCAATTTTCCAAGAAGAAGTTGAGGCAGCAGTGCAATCGCTAAAGAAGGGGAAGTCAGCGGGAGTGGACAACATGCCCGCGGAACTGCTTCAAGCAGGAGGAGAAGCGATGATCGACCCACTCACCATTATCTGTAACAAGATTTGGCAGAGTGTGGAGTGGCATACACCATGGACCCAGTCACTTGTCATCACTCTTCCCAAGAAAGGTAACCTTCAAGAATGTGAAAATTACCGCACCATCAGCCTCATCAGCCATCCCAGCAAGGTGCTCCTGAAAATAATATTTAACAGGTTGAAACCCCAAGCTGAACAAATCATAGCTGAAGAGCAAGCAGGATTTAGGGCAGGGCGAAGTACACTGAACAGATTTTCAACCTCAGAATAATCTGCGAGAAATACCTACAGCACCAACAACATCTATATCATGTGTTCGTAGACTTCAAAAAGGTGTTTGACCGAGTCTGGCATGCATCCCTGTGGGCAACCATGAGAGTGTACAACAACAGCCCTAAAATTCTTGAAGTCATCAAAAGCAACAGCACCATCGGAAACTGGTTCAGAACAACAATCGGTGTGCGTCAGGGATGCCTACTCTCTCCAACACTCTTCAACATCTTCCTAGAGCGCATCATGTCAGATGCCCTTGCAGACCACGAAGGCACAGCCAGCATAGCGGGTAGAGCAATCTCCAATCTTCGTTTTGCGGATGACATTGATGGGTTGGCTGGAGAGGAACAAGAACTTGAACAGCTGGTACAAAGGCACCACCTCCAGAGCCTATGGAATGGAAATAAGTGCAGAGAAGACCAAAATGATGACCAACAACACCAATGGCATCAACACGGACATCAAAGTCCAAGGCCAATCCCTCAACATAGTGCATAGATTCAAATGTTTAGGAGCCATTGTATCAGACAATGAGTCCCGACAGGAAGTCTTCTCCAGGATCGCACAAACAACTGCTGCCCTGGCGAGGTTGAAGCCAATTTGGAAAGGCAAGACAATCAGTCTACATTCCAAGGTGAGGCTGCTGCGCTCCCTTGTCATCTCCATCTTTCTATATGCTTGCGAAACATGGACCCTCACAGCAGATCTCCAAAGAAGAATACAAAGCATGGAGATGAGGTGCTACAGAAGACTTCTGGGCATTTCCTATACCCAGCACATCACCAACGACGAAGTCCGACAGACCATCACACAGGCCATTGGACAACACAACGACCTGCTCACAGTAGTGAAAAAACGGAAACTCCGATGGTATGGCCTCGTCACCAGACCATCAGGTCTTCCAAAGACCATCCTGCAAGGCACAGTGCAAGGAGGTAGAAGAAGAGGGAGACCGAAAAAGAGGTGGGAGGACAACATTCGAGAATGGACAGGTTTGACACTGAGCGAAACAATCAGGGTTGCTGAGGACAGGGAAAGATGGAGTACGCTGGTTAAACGATCATCTGTGGTGCCCCTTCGACCTCCGAGTTATGGGATAGGATAGGATAGGATTTGCTATTATCAATCCATGTTGTGTTTTACCAAAGTCAGGCCTCTTCTCCACGACTGTTGTGAATATTTTGGGTTTAAATCATTCTCAACTGCGCACGCGAAAATCCCTCCTTCCCCCCTCACCCATCCCCCCTTCTTTGCCCCTTCCCCCACCCCCCGCCTTCCCTTTCTTTCTTTTCTTTTATTTTTTTTATTTTTTTTTATTTTTTAGAAATTGTGCCAGCCGCTGTGCAACGCCACATAAGAGACACGGCCTAGGAATGTGTGGGCTGCGCTGCTGTGTGTGAGTGATAGCTGCATGTTTAGTTTTTAACGCCAGGTCCAGGCCTTAGGCGACGGACGTGAGTGTGGCGATAGCGAAGAGAGAGTGTGGTGGTCTACTTGGAGCATGGGTTGACGGTTCAAATTCTTATCATTCGTCCTCGATACACCTTACTACACAGCGCACCCGACCTACTGACCCCAGCAAGCAAGGTACGAGGCTAAACAGCGTAGCTGAGACTAGAAGAGGGAGGTAGAGGAAGAAGTCCATGTCTAGTCTCAGACGCGCTGTCGTGTATAAGGCTAAAGCTGTAGGATGTTTGCACATGTGTCTCTTGACAGCGTCATTACATAAGTCGCTAAAGCTTGACATTGATAGATGTCTGCACGTGGCTTTGTTATCATTTAGACGTTGATTGTAGTTCTCTCTGCCTCTCATGTACACACACACATACACTGCCTCTCAATCCCACACACTTCACGAGAGAAAGAGAGAGCGAGAGGGAGAGCATTGTGGCATGGGTGCATTTGTTTGTGTTCGTGGGTGAATGCTTACGCGTGTGTGCATATATGTGTGTGTTTGCAATCATTCTGTAACTATGAGAAGATTGATTGTCCCAGTTTATTTTGCAATATTGTGACAAACTGTATGACGATATAGAGAGAACATAATACTAGAAATCTGTTAGTCCAATGCAAAATTTCTGTTCAGTATTTTATGTTAAGATCTCTTCACATACAAGTGATTGTAGACCACTTCATCGTCACACATGAACAAACAAACATACATGATTATGTATGTAGACCACTTCGTCGTCACACATGGACAAACATACATGATTATGTATGTAGACCACTTCATCGTCACACATGAACATACAAACATACATGATTATGTATGTAGACCACTTCATCGTCACACATGGACATACAAACATACATGATTATGTATGTAGACCACTTCATCGTCACACATGGACATACAAACATACATGATTATGTATGTAGACCACTTCATCGTCACACATGAACATACAAACATACATGATTATGTATGTAGACCACTTCATCGTCACACATGGACAAACAAACATACATGATTATGTATGTAGACCACTTCATTGTCACACATGAACATACAAACATACATGATTATGTATGTAGACCACTTCATCGTCACACATGAACAAACAAACATACATGATTATGTATGTAGACCACTTCATCGTCACACATGAACAAACAAACATACATGATTATGTATGTAGACCACTTCATCGTCACACATGAACAAACAAACATACATGATTATGTATGTAGACCACTTCATCGTCACACATGGACATACAAATATACATGATTATGTATGTAGACCACTTCATTGTCACACATGAACATACAAACATACATGATTATGTATGTAGACCACTTCATTGTCACACATGGACATACAAACATACATGATTATATGGGTAGACCACTTCATTGTCACACATGGACATACAAACATACATGATTATGTATGTAGACCACTTCATCGTCACACATGAACAAACATACATGATTATGTATGTAGACCACTTCATTGTCACACATGAACAAACATACATGATTATGTATGTAGACCACTTCATTGCCACACATGGACAAACATACATGATTATGCATGTAGACCACTTCATCGTCACACATGGACATACAAATATACCTGATTATGTATGTAGACCACTTCATTGTCACACATGAACATACAAACATACATGATTATGTATGTAGACCACTTCATTGTCACACATGGACATAAAACATACATGATTATGTACGTATACCACTTTCTATACTTTAGAGAACGTTCGAACATTCCAGCGTGACGCAATTACAGCCAATCACATTAAAATTCGTCATCAAAACTATGCACTGATTTACGTCATACAACTTTCTTTAAGCTAGAAGAATCGCTCAGCTACTAGTAGATTTATCGAGATGCTTCGATCGATAGTAAACAAGCAACCCCAGAAAATTCTCCAATAATATCGACCCGCGAAAATTATTAAAATCATGCAAAGCTTCCTCCAACTACAACGCAAAACCAAATCAAAGGTAAATACACTCTATCATTGCATGCTTTGCAAAACAAAACCATCGGATCTATCGTGCGCTTCTCAAACGTAACATAACCCCCTACACAAGAAGAAATTTACTTAATTTCTTTCAACAACGTTGAGACGCAATACACAAAGTCCAGAATTAAAACTTATTTCAGTCTGTCTGGATACTTTCAGCATTCTTTACTCACACACTCTGCTGAGAAAGTCCGCACCAACATTGTCTGAACTTTAATAGATTCTACTCGCATGTTAAAGTTCTGCAAGTACATAGCCCATCTCATGATGCGACTGTTCACAAACTTGGCAGAGTTCACGTAGGTTAGCGGCTTGTAATCAGTCTGTAGCACGAACTTCACTCCTTGAAGGTACAGTTCGAACTTCCAGATTCCCCATATGATGGTAAGGCACTCTTTCTCCATGGTCGAGTAATTTTTCTCAGCCCTGGACAGTTTCTTGCTGGCGTAACTGACCGCAAATAGTTTCCCTTCATGTTCTTGCGTCAATATGGCGCCGATACCTTCGTCCGCTGCGTCCGTTCTTAAGACGAATTCCTTGGCAGCGTTGGGCTGTCGTAGTACCGGATCTTTCGAAAGGAAGTCGCGCACAGTCTGGTATGCCTTCTCTTGAGACGGTCCCCACTGCACTTGATTAAGACCGCCCTTCCGCACCAGGTCCGACAAAGGTGCTGTGATGGCTGAGTATAGTTCGGTACGAACTCCCTATAATACCCAGCCAATCCCAGGAAAGACCGCATTTGCTTCTTTGTTTGGGGACGTGGAGCGTTCAGAATCTTGGTGACATTTTCTAGCAGAAGCCCCTTTTGTCCTTTCAGCAAATGGCCGATAAAGTCGACGTTGCCAGTTCCCAGGAAATACACTTGCCGGTGTAGCAGGCCAGATTATACCCCGCCTCAAGTATACCCAGGGTATAAACTGGCCTAGCCCAGACTATGCCCCCGTATAAACTGGCCTAGCCCAGACTATACCCCTGGGTATTATCTGGCCTAGACTCGTTTAACCCTCTCCTGCCCATTATAACCAATACCCCTTCTTCATGATCTGTAATGGCCTGTCTTCATGATCTATAATGGCCTGTCTTCATGATCTGTAATGGCCTGTCTTCATTGGAAGGTTCGTGGCAGTTTGATCTGTAATGGCCTGTCTTCATGATCTGTAATGGCCTGTCTTCATGATCTGTAATGGCCTGTCTTCATGATCTGTAATGGCCTGTCTTCATTGGAAGGTTCGTGGCAGTTTGATCTGTAATGGCCTGTCTTCATGATCTGTAATGGCCTGTCTTCATGATCTGTAATGGCCTGTCTTCATGATCTATAATGGCCTGTCTTCATGATCTGTAATGGCCTGTCTTCATTGGAAGGTTCGTGGCAGTTTGATCTGTAATGGCCTGTCTTCATGATCTGTAATGGCCTGTCTTCATGATCTGTAATGTCCTGTCTTCATGATCTATAATGGCCTGTCTTCATGATCTGTAATGGCCTGTCTTCATGATCTATAATGGCCTGTCTTCATGATCTATAATGGCCTGTCTTCATTGGAAGGTTCGTGGCAGTTTGATCTGTAATGTCCTGTCTTCATGATCTGTAATGTCCTGTCTTCATGATCTGTAATGTCCTGTCTTCATGATCTGTAATGGCCTGTCTTCATGATCTGTAATGTCCTGTCTTCATGATCTGTAATGTCCTGTCTTCATGATCTGTAATGGCTGTCTTCATGATCTGTAATGTCCTGTCTTCATGATCTGTAATGGCTGTCTTCATGATCTGTAATGGCCTGTCTTCATGATCTGTAATGTCCTGTCTTCATGATCTGTAATGTCCTGTCTTCATGATCTGTAATGGCCTGTCTTCATGATCTGTAATGTCCTGTCTTCATGATCTGTAATGTCCTGTCTTCATGATCTGTAATGTCCTGTCTTCATGATCTGTAATGTCCTGTCTTCATGATCTGTAATGGCCTGTCTACATGATCTGTAATGGCCTGTCTTCATGATCTGTAATGGCCTGTCTTCATGATCTGTAATGGCCTGTCTTCATGATCTGTAATGGCCTGTCTTCATGATCTGTAATGGCCTGTCTTCATGATCTGTAATGGCCTGTCTTCATGATCTGTAATGGCTGTCTTCATTGGAAGGTTCGTGGAGGTTAACCAACTTTTCTTTCCAGATTCACAGATCCGGAACATAGGACCCTGAACCTGGCTGGGTCCAAAAGGGTTCAGAAACCTAGGTTCGGTATCTGAGAACCTGGAAAAAAAGGTTGGTGAGCCCAATGAGAACAGTCTATAAGTGTAGCCTCAGTCACATGAGAGTTTTAGTTGTGCAGGCGTTACGGGATTCAAGTGCGCTTAGTTAGTCATTGTTTATAGGGTCCAGCGGATTGCAAAGAGCCCTATCATGACCACACCTTGGTTGAAAGGGGTCCATATAAAAGATCTGCTGAAACAACCCTAATGGTAACACTGAAGGCACTCCACCAGCCGGTAACTTTACAATAAAGGCATCTTATGCAGGGGACGCTGAAGCTTTACTCTAATTTATCGAACCCCCGTTTACAAAAACAAAATAGAATATTAAAATCATTATAAAATATTTACAAAACACGTTTATATAAAATGCCTACAGTGCTAAATAATAGTACCATAGAAATACCTAGTGACCATTTGGCAGAAAGCGTCCAATATCCCCAAGCTGACCCAACAGACCCCATACACAAATGAGAAGTTTTTTGGGAGAGTTTTCAAGAAAAAAGAGGTAGGTGACTGGTCCAGTGAAGAAGATAGCGGATTGATAGAACAGAGAAATAACAAAAGAGAAGGACAGTAACAGTGGGAATTTAAAGCACTACATTTCCAGAAAGTGTGGATATTATTTATACAGAAGCCCCCGGCACTCCCACGTGGGGGGTGGGGTCACCTGCAGTGCCAGTGGCCGTGCCGGGCTGAGTGTTGGTTAATAATTAATGGTGGTTTGCTGTTTTGCTGCTTGGAAATCGCTGCAGTAGGCCTACAAATAGAGCAACTAAATTCAGTCGCAGTTTCAGACTTAAAAATGTCACCAGCAGAATCAATGTCACCAGCAGTATCAATGTCACCAGCAGTATCAATATCACTTGTCTCAATGTTGTTTTGCCCATTTGTAGAATCTGTGTTTGTTCTGTGTGCCTCTGCTCACATTCTGTCCCTCAGCACTTGGTCTGGTCGTTTTCTTTTGCACACGTAATGTAATGTAATGGCCTGTCTTCATGATCTGTAATGGTCTGTCTTCGTGATCTGTAATGGCCTGTCTTCATGATCTGTAATGGCTGTCTTCATTGGAAGGTTCGTGGAGGTTAACCAACTTTTCTTTCCAGATTCACAGATCCGGAACATAGGACCCTGAACCTGGCTGGGTCCAAAAGGGTTCAGAAACCTAGGTTCGGTATCTGAGAACCTGGAAAAAAAGGTTGGTGAGCCCAATGAGAACAGTCTATAAGTGTAGCCTCAGTCACATGAGAGTTTTAGTTGTGCAGGCGTTACGGGATTCAAGTGCGCTTAGTTAGTCATTGTTTATAGGGTCCAGCGGATTGCAAAGAGCCGTATCATGACCACACCTTGGTTGAAAGGGGTCCATATAAAAGATCTGCTGAAACAACCCTAATGGTAACACTGAAGGCACTCCACCAGACGGTAACTTTACAATAAAGGCATCTTATGCAGGGGACGCTGAGGCTTTATTCTAATTTATCGAACCCCCGTTTACAAAAACAAAATAGAATATTAAAATCATTATAAAATATTTACAAAACACGTTTATATAAAATGCCTACATTGCTAAATAATAGTACCATAGAAATACCTAGTGACCATTTGGCAGAAAGCGTCCAATATCCCCAAGCTGACCCAACAGACCTCATACACAAATGAGAAGTTTTTTGGGAGAGTTTTCAAAAAAAAAGAGGTAGGTGACTGGTCCATTGAAGTGAAGAAGATAGCGGATTGATAGAACAGAGAAATAACAAAAGAGAAAGACAGTAACAGTGGGAATTTAAAGCACAAAATTTCCAGAAAGTGTGGATATTATTTATACAGAAGCCCCCGGCACTCCCACTGGGGGTTCACCTGCGGTGCCAGTGGCCGTGCCAGGCTGAGTGTTGGTTGATAATTAATGGTGGTTTGCTGTTTTGCTGCTTGGAAATCGCTGCAGTAGGCCTACAAATAGAGCAACTAAATTCAGTCGCAGTTTCAGACTTAAAAATGTCACCAGCAGAATCAATGTCACCAGCAGTATCAATGTCACCAGCAGTATCAATATCACTTGTCTCAATGTTGTTTTGCCCATTTGTAGAATCTGTGTTTGTTCTGTGTGCCTCTGCTCACATTCTGTCCCTCAGCACTTGGTCTGGTCGTTTTCTTTTGCACACGTACCTTTAGAGTATAGGATACCCCTGTTGTATTCTTCCGTTGATATCAGAAATCACAAAGTAATATCAATTTTGTTGAAGTTGAAGTTGACCGAGAAACAAATAGTCCTATATTCCTCCAGATTAGAGAGAGAGAATTGAATTGAATTGAATTTGTAATTTATTCATTAAGGCATCGCCCCTTTATGAAGGGTGTGAACAATGTCTTCATGCATTCACAAAGTAAGGACATAATTACATATTCATAATTCACCATATCAGCTATCAGTCGGTTAACATAATGCATAAAAGCAATATCATGATAGTACAATTTCTCTTAACCTAAATGCTCTATATAAAAAGATACATAAATTTTTTATTGTAACCCGGTGACCTGATGACATCAAAATGCTCAATTTAAAAATACATGGGTTTCTATAATATTTTGCAGCAATGAACTGCGTTCTTAAATTATGCAGCACTGGACAACATAATACAAAGTGCAATTCATCTTCTTCATTTGTTTTACAAAGTGGGCACAATTTATCAGCTGGTTTAAAATTTCTATATCTATTGTAATGGACAGAAATATTTGAAACACCAAAACGGAACCGTGTCATTATAAATTTTAAATGCCTGTCCATTCCCATGGTCAGATGAGTTCTTAAACTGTGATTAATACCACCAATTAAACAATACATCTTATATCTATCACTGTTTTGTACATGATAACTCCAGTCTTGCCATCTACAATCTACAAGTCTTTGTTTAAAATCTCTCAAAAATCTTTTTATATCTTGCACACCTTGATTCAGCCACACAAATCCATATCCATACTGAAAAAGACACTTCCGTACATTTGATGCCCATGTAGTTTTCCCCCTATCGTCTAAATGACGTAACATTACATATGACTTTCTAGGAAGTCTATGAGCGTCCATACGTGTCAACGTTAGCCAGTATCGTATACAATTAACAATAGCATTAATCAGAATAGGGTAACGATTTAAATCACCATACACTAAATCATTTGGAGTACGGATATCAACACCTAGGAACTTTTTCAGTGCAAATAGATGAACTTTTTCACAATGTATCGCAGCTTTGTCCAAACCCCATATTTCTGACCCATACAATGCGATTGGTTGTATTTGAGAGTCAAACAACTTAAAAAATAAATCAACAGAGAACACATTTAAACTGTACAGTTTCTTTAAGAGACATAACAAGGCACCCTTAGCTTTACTGCTCAAATCTGTACAAGTGCCAGAAAAACTCAGTCTTGTAGACAAATAAATCCCTAAGTATTTGTACATATTCACTACTAACATAGGATGCCCATCAAAGAACCATCTCTCCCTGGCGCCCAAGAATCCCCCTTTTCTAAATACAACTATGTTACTTTTTTCCTTATTGACCTTAAGACCAATTGCTAACGAGGCCTGGTGCAAACTATTCAGCTGATTTTGTAAACCAACAACTGTTACCGAGAGTAGAACAACATCATCGGCAAGTAACAAGATAAATAGTTCGAGAGTGTCCAACAAAAAATTTACACCATGCTTTCCATTTTGTACAACCTTAAGGGCAAGCTCATTGATATATAAAGAAAATAAAACCGGGCTGATCACATCTCCTTGTTTAACGCCAACTGAACAGTTAATAATGTCAGTCAACTTTTCACCACATCTTACTCTTGCTCTAACAATATTGTACATACTTTTAATACACCGAAACAGTTTACCAGTAATCTGACATTTCAACAGAATCGGCCACAAAATATTTCTGTTGATAGAGTCAAAAGCTTTTTCAAAATCAATAAAGGCTACGTACAACTTTCTATTACCAACAACATTAAACTGTTTTTGAATACAAGACAACAAAGTAAATATATTATCAACAGTTGAATACCCATTCTTGAAGCCAGCCTGGTACTCTCCAGTTATGTTATTGTCCTGAACCCACTTCTGTAAACGTTTATTTAAAATTGAACCATAAATTTTACTTCCAATATTACACAATGAAATACCTCTATAGTTACTTGGATTGTTAATATCACCTTTTTTATGAATAGGTAAAATAATTGACTCACACCAACTTTCTGGGAAAATCCCACGATCAAAAAGTACATTAAAAAATCTAACAAAATAAGGAACTATTTTTACAGCGGAATTCTTAAAAATTTCACCAATTATACCATCAGACCCAGCAGCCTTTTTATTTTTAAGTTTATTTATTGCAAGCTCCACCTCTTGTTTACTAATAGGAGAGTTGAACCAAACATTGTCACCGGCATCATGCGCACCATTATTATCTCCATATAGTATATCCACTTCCAAGTTATCCAAATCCTTTTCAAGCAGATTTTTAAAATGCTCAAACCACTGATCCACAGTAATCTGGTTTCTAACAGTATTACGCCTTGGCATTGCACTATTTACAGTGTCCCAGAATTCCTTTTGTTTACCTATACTGGCGACTAGTTTGTCACACATCATTTCATTATAATGTTTCTGTTTTCTATTCAACAAATGCTTATATTCCCTTCTTACTGTACAATATAAATGTCTGTCATCTGCATCCAAACTACGACAATACTTTCGTAATGCCTTTCGCACATTCTTACGCATTATTGTACACTCTTTATCAAACCAATTTTGAGCTTTTCTCTTCCCCTTTATCATAATTTTCTTTTCCATACATTCCGCTACATTCTTCATGCAATCATTAAAGGCAGTGAGAGCTAAGTCAATATCTACATCAATTAAAGAAATAGCATTATCTATTTGTATACATACACTTTCTTCCATCAATTTATCATTAAATACATCAATTTTATCATTATCCCACACAAATTTGATTACTGGGTCCGAACACGGATCAGCACAATTAACATTGTCTTTAGGAAAACATACAGATAATACCAACGGTAAGTGAGAGGATTCAATACGATGAAGAACATTTAAACAACAATCATCAATAACAAGAACAAACAAGTCACGAGACATTAAAAAATAATCACAAACACTGCTACCTGTATCACATAAGTATGTGTAGTGACCTTCAAGGTCACCATAGCACATGCCATTTAATATAAACAAATCCAAAGCAGTACACATATTTAAGAGTAATTTACCGTAACCATTAAGTACAGAGTCCTGAGATTGTCTACCACCATTAACTGGATGACTCACATGTAGAGATTCAAAATCAAAACTAGTCTCCACTCTTTGTGAGACATTACAAGTTCTGCCATTAAGGTCACCAGACAAAATGGTATAATAGTCATTTAAGGTAATCGCACAATCAAATATACATTCTTCCAACATAGAAATGCCATCAGAATTACAATCAACATACTCATAATACCTAGATCCCTCGGGAGGTACATAGGCACACACATACAAAACATCTTTCACTGTACCAAGCAGATCCTTACCTATCACGAAAAGCAAAAAGTTTCCAACATTTACTGTTAATTGTCTCACATGTGGAACAAACTCCCGTTTTATCAGACAAATAACCCCTCCCGAAGGCCTTCCAGGTCCAGATAACTTAGTCGCAGGTTGACAGAAAACTTTATGATTAGGAAATATATTTTCATTAACAGACTGAACAAAGGTTTCCACCAAACATACAAAATCAAAAGAAGTAACAAACAACATAAAAGCAGGATCTGTCAATTTAGACAAGAGACCGTCGACGTTCCAATGCATGAAGGAAAAGGGAAAACGTTCAGTATTTACATTTTCCACTGATTTCAAAAATCCCGATCGTACATTAGGCATATTAGAGAAGGGCTCGTAGTCGCTTTCGCTACTAGTACTACCACTACCACTACTGAATGCACCAAACAGCGATTCGTCACTGTACATTGCACCAAGAGGTCTAAACATGCCATTACACGACCGAACTACACTGCTGAGTTCAGATGTACCGCACAACCCTCGATCAGTCATACATGAACAGAGTGGAGTACAATATCCAGCACATGAAAAGCAATCCTGAACATTATCTTTTCCATCATCATCCTCCCTCTCACCGTCGCCGACACAATCATAAACATCATCTCCATTACAAATCTTACCACCATCAGCAGCAATATTACCAACCCTATCATCTCCACAACCCCCATCAACATCATCACAACGACCATTATCAACGTCGACATCATAAGCGAGGTTGGGACAAAGACTAGATGTGTCATTTGCAGACAATGTGAAAAAACCATGCTCATCGTGACAAGATTGAAATACATGAGGGTATTTACTACTCAAATCTTCATCATCAATAAAACAAGCGCACATATCCATACCACATAGCACACAAGGTGTATTTGTATTGACACATACACACAAATCGTTACATTGATTAGCTTGAGTGCTCTGAGTGAAAACACAGGGGCGGCCAGAGTCCTAGTCTTTCTTCACCAACCCCTCCCCGTCATTAGACAGAAAAAACTTCTGATTGTCAATAATTAGGTGATCAAAGACCAAGGCCACTCTTTTACCAGCATTTCTTTGTTCTTTCATCAGTTTGGTCAGTTTCTTGCGCGTTTCTCTCACAGACATGGCAAAATCTTCACCAATGAAAATGTTTGTTCCTTTGAGTTTAGTTTTCTCTTTCAGAATTGCTACTTTGTCCTTGTAAAAAGTACATCGTGCAATCACAGGGGAGTTGGCTTTCATATTTAGACGGTGCACACGGTCAAAACTCAAGTCACTCAATCCTGTTTTTTCTTCCAATAATTTTTTCACAGCGAGTTCACAGTCCGTATTCGTTTCATTTTCATTACGCATCAAGCCATAAAACAGAAGATTATTTCTCTTTGACCGTCCTTCTAAATCATCCAGTTTTCTCTCCAATCGCTCAACCTTATCTTCCAAATCGTTGTTCTTTTTCCCCAACAGCTTATTCTCATGACTCAAACTTCCAACCTTGTCCGTCAAATCTTCCACCTCCTGTTGTAGCTTACTGAACTGACCTTTTATTGACTGCACATCATCCCTCACAGAGTCCAGTTTCTCGTTCATGGCACTGTCCATAGTCTCCAACTTGGCCATTATTTCACTCAACGACGGTTCAGTGGCAGCTGAGGCATATGACCGATTTGGTTTGACGTTGTCGCGACCGCCGCTGGAGTTCCTGTCGTTCGTTTTTTCCCGACTTGATGATTGTAACCTTGTCTGCACCATGCCGCCGGTAGAAGAAGGAGTTGAGTTGGGGCCTGGGTTCGTTTCTACATCACCACAACACAACAGCAGAACACTACCCCAAAACATGTACGACATGACCGTACCACACAGCACACTGTCCAGCCAACTACGCGGAGTCAGCGTCCGAATTCTCATTTTTTTCTTTTCAACAGCCCTCAGAGCCATAAAGTTAATGAAAACTGGCAGGAAAGAACCACATATGGCTCTAAAACAAGTACTGGCCGTAGGCATATTTCGATTCAAAACACTATGCCAAACAACTAGTGTGATTGCAAATAGTGAGCACACGTCAATTAGGCGAGAGACCTCACGAAACACGTCCTACCTCTTCGGCTGCTCTGCACACACTCATTAGAGAGAGAGAGAGAGAGAGAGAGAGAGAGAGAGAGAGAGAGAGAGAGAGAGAGAGAGAGAGCAGGGCTGGGTCTATGTGGGGTGTATAACTAGTGCAACAAAATGACAAAGTAGATTTCCTTTGTTTCTTTTCAAAGCCATTATTTCCAGCACGTCACTTCATCTCAATCAATATTACAAACATTTCCCAACATGCGCACTTTTCACATTCCTGAGAATACTTTGATTTAGCCAGGAATCAGAAAGACTCAGATTGAGATTAAGAAAACTGTATTAACTCACAAGAGAAATTCCAAGAGCCAAATGTCTTGTCTTTATTGCTTCCTGTCGGTCGGCCCGTTGCACGCAGTCTCTCAAGTACCAAGGAATTCATTTGGTTCACACTTCACAAAACTTACAGCAATAGTACCATGGCTACTCTATCTCCAAGGTCAAGATCACTAAGGCCAATTCTGGGCTAAAACACGCTTTGCATTGTTTCTCACAAACGTCTAAACCGATTTGATTATTTTTGGTGTACGGGTATTTCTATCAACACATGGTCAGTTCTTATAACAATTACTATTTTACGCCTTTGGAAGCAAATAAGTGTGTGTGCGCTCTCGTGTCATCTCTATCTTCCTATACGCTTGCGAAGCATGGACCCTCACATCAGACCTACAACGAAGAATACAAGGCATGGAGATGAGGTGTTACAGAAGACTTCTGGACATTTCGATCAACACGGCAAGACAAGACATTTCCTATACCCAGCACATCAAAAACGACGAAGTCCAGCAGCCATTGGACAACACGATGACATGCTCACAATGATGAAGAAACAGAAACTGCGATGATATGGCCACGTCGCCAGAGCCTCAGGCCTTGTAAAGTCCATCCTGTAAGGCACGGTGCAAGGAGGCAGAAGAAAAGGGAGATAGAAAAAGAGGTGGGATGACAACTTTCGAGAATGGACTGGCTTGACACTGAGCGAAGCCATGAGGACAGAGAGAAAGATGGAGTACTCTGGTTAAACGATCATCGGTGGTCTCCCAACGCCTTTCGAATTACGGGTTAGGATTGGATAGGAAGTGTGTGTGCGTGTGTGTGTGTGCGCGTGTGTGTGTGAATTCAAGTGTTATGCTCAATCCACGCTCCTCTTCTTTGGATTACAGTTGCAACACGCACATTGAAGTTTGTAATGACATTGCCACACATCTTAAGTGGGATTCTCCGAATTTCCTGACGGATGTTGGTCTTCAGGGCCCAATAGTCTGTGGGTTGTTGTAGTACACTCTCACCTTCATGTTCCCCCATAGGAAGTAGTCTGAGGGGGAAAGATCAGGGGAGTAGGCGGGTCATGAGTTGTCTGTGCGCCATAAGATAAGCCTATCTCCAGGAAAGAATTGTTTGAGGAAATCCAGTAAAAAAATTAATTATGTTTGGTATCAAATGATAATTTGGACATTTTTGTGAATACAAATTTTCGAAAACGTTCTCATTAAAAAAGCAACTTATTTACGATTACAAAGTTGTAACATTTTATTGGCCCACCCTGTATAACAAACACTTTTATTTCTTTTCTTTGAAACCAACACAAAACAATAGACACATTCAAATCATTTGTATAGAATACACATTAAGCATTATATTTCTCTCTCTCTCTCTCTCTATCTCACACGCACACACGAACTACGCTCCCACACATACAAACGCGCGCACGCGCACCTACACATACACATACACAGACACACATGCAGATCCAAATGGGAATTAATAATAACAAGCCGGATAAACGCTCCTTATGATTTTAACCTGGGAGAGAATGAACATGAATACTCCCACATGCCACTTTTGTCTTTCTCCCTTTCCTTCTCCCTTTAGTCCTTCTCCCTTTAGTCCTTCTCCCTTTCCTTCTCCCTTTGTCCTTCTCCCTTTAGTCTTTCTCCCTTTAGTCCTTCTCCCTTTGTCCTTCTCCCTTTAGTCCTTCTCCCTTTAGTCCTTCTCCCTTTAGTCTTTCTCCCTTTAGTCTTTCTCCCTTTCCTTCTCCCTTTAGTCCTTCTCCCTTTAGTCCTTCTCCCTTTAGTCTTTCTCCCTTTCCTTCTCCCTTTAGTCCTTCTCCCTTTAGTCCTTCTCCCTTTCCTTCTCCCTTTAGTCTTTCTCCCTTTCCTCCTCCCTTTAGTCTTTCTCCCTTTCCTTCTCCCTTTAGTTCTTCTCCCTTTAGTCCTTCTCCCTTTCCTTCTCCCTTTAGTCTTTCTCCCTTTCCTTCTCCCTTTAGTTCTTCTCCCTTTAGTCTTTCTCCCTTTCCTTCTCCCTTTAGTCTTTCTCCCTTTCCTTCTCCCTTTAGTTCTTCTCCCTTTAGTCTTTCTCCCTTTCCTTCTCCCTTTAGTCTTTCTCCCTTTACTTCTCCCTTTAGTCTTTCTCCCTTTCCTTCTCCCTTTAGTCTTTCTCCCTTTCCTTCTCCCTTTAGTCTTTCTCCCTTTCCTTCTCCCTTTAGTCTTTCTCCCTTTCCTTCTCCCTTTAGTTCTTCTCCCTTTCCTTCTCCCTTTAGTCTTTCTCCCTTTCCTTCTCCCTTTAGTCTTTCTCCCTTTAGTCCTTCTCCCTTTAGTCTTTCTCCCTTTCCTTCTCCCTTTAGTCTTTCTCCCTTTCCTTCTCCCTTTAGTCTTTCTCCCTTTCCTTCTCCCTTTAGTCTTTCTCCCTTTAGTCCTTCTCCCTTTAGTCTTTCTCCCTTTCCTTCTCCCTTTAGTCCTTCTCCCTTTAGTCCTTCTCCCTTTCCTTCTCCCTTTAGTCTTTCTCCCTTTCCTTCTCCCTTTAGTTCTTCTCCCTTTCCTTCTCCCTTTAGTCTTTCTCCCTTTCCTTCTCCCTTTAGTCTTTCTCCCTTTCCTTCTCCCTTTAGTCTTTCTCCCTTTCCTTCTCCCTTTAGTTCTTCTCCCTTTCCTTCTCCCTTTAGTCTTTCTCCCTTTCCTTCTCCCTTTAGTCTTTCTCCCTTTCCTTCTCCCTTTAGTTCTTCTCCCTTTAGTCTTTCTCCCTTTCCTTCTCCCTTTAGTCTTTCTCCCTTTCCTTCTCCCTTTAGTCTTTCTCCCTTTCCTTCTCCCTTTAGTTCTTCTCCCTTTAGTCTTTCTCCCTTTCCTTCTCCCTTTAGTCTTTCTCCCTTTCCTTCTCCCTTTAGTCCTTCTCCCTTTAGTCTTTCTCCCTTTCCTTCTCCCTTTAGTCTTTCTCCCTTTCCTTCTCCCTTTAGTCTTTCTCCCTTTCCTTCTCCCTTTAGTCTTTCTCCCTTTCCTTCTCCCTTTAGTTCTTCTCCCTTTAGTCTTTCTCCCTTTCCTTCTCCCTTTAGTCTTTCTCCCTTTCCTTCTCCCTTTAGTCCTTCTCCCTTTAGTCTTTCTCCCTTTCCTTCTCCCTTTAGTCTTTCTCCCTTTCCTTCTCCCTTTAGTCTTTCTCCCTTTCCTTCTCCCTTTAGTCTTTCTCCCTTTCCTTCTCCCTTTAGTCTTTCTCCCTTTCCTTCTCCCTTTCCTTCTCCCTTTCCTTCTCCCTTTCCTTCTCTTTTTAGTCCTTCTCCCTTTCCTTCTCCCTTTAGTCTTTCTCCCTTTCCTTCTCCCTTTCCTTCTCTCTTTCCTTCTCCCTTTAGTCCTTCTCCCTTTCCTTCTCCCTTTAGTCCTTCTCCCTTTCCTTCTCCCTTTAGTCTTTCTCCCTTTCCTTCTATCTTTCCTTCTCCCTTTAGTCTTTCTCCCTTTCCTTCTCCCTTCTTTCCTTCTCCCTTTCTTTCTCCCTTTCCTTCTCCCTTTAGTCTTTCTCCCTTTCCTTCTCCCTTTAGTCTTTCTCCCTTTAATCTTTCTCCCTTTAGTCTTTCTCCCTTTCCTTCCCCCTTTCCTTCTCCCTTTAGTCTTTCTCCCTTTCCTTCTCCCTTTAGTCTTTCTCCTTTTCCTTCTCCCTTTAGTCTTTCTCCCTTTCCTTCTCCCTTTAGTCTTTCTCCCTTTCCTTCTCCCTTTAGTCTTTCTCCCTTTAGTCTCTCTTTTGTCTTTCTCCCTTTCCTTCTCCCTTTAGTTCTTCTCCCTTTAGTCTTTCTCCCTTTCCTTCTCCCTTTAGACTTTCTCCCTTCTGTCTGTCTCACTTTAGACTTTCTCCTTTCCGTCTTTCTCACTTTAGACTTTCTCCTTTTAGACTTTCTCCCTTTAATCTTTATCCCTTTTGACTTTCTCCCTTTAGTCTTTCTCCCTTTTGTCCAATCTCCCTTTAGTATTTCTCTCTTTTGTCCAATCTTCCTTTTGTCCAATCTCCATTTAGTCTTTCTCCCTTTTGTTCTATCTTCCTTTTGTCTAATCTCCCTTTTTGTCCAATCTCCCTTTAACCTTTCTCCCTTTAGTCTTTCTCCATTTTGTATTTCTTCCTTTTGTCTTTCTCCCATGTTGCTCCCTTTAGTCTTTCTCCATTTTGTCTTTCTCCCTCTTTGTCCAATCTACTTTAAGACTTTCAACCTTTTGCCTTTCTCCCTTTAGTCTTTCTTCCTTTTGTCCAGTCTTCCTTTGGTCTTTCTCCCTTTTGTTCAATCTTCCTTTAACCAAAGACCAGGATTTTTCACAATTTTAATCACGGAAGCATCCCTTATGCACACAATATCATTATTCCGCTCAACTGTCCAGGAGCCATCCCTTCCTGCATCTGGAAAACAAATTTCCGAAAATGCGAATTTTGTCATATGTTAGAAAGTCCTCAGATCGTAAAGTATGTATTAATAAATCTGTGTTTTCAGATGTGGAGCTGGGGTTTCTATAAATACAACCAACAAGAACTCTTTCACCAGAAGCACTCACAAAATAACACAACCCAACCTCCTTGAACATATTATTATTATTATTCAATATTTTGCATTCTTGGGCATTAAATTTTTACTTGAAGTAAAGGGCAACTCTCTTAGGGTTTTTATTAAGAAAGACATCATAATGATAATATTTGTTCTGAATCTAATGATGTAAAGATATGATTTTTAGCTTTTATTTCAGTAAGACCAAAGAGCTTATTACGGAAAGAGGGGGGAACTTCCATTATGTCCTATACAAAAATGCGAGACGCTCTCACGGATTATTTCCCTTTGCTCGGGCTGGCTATATTTCATCATCTGCTATATGAATGATCTGTGCGTGGTAACTGATTGAGCCTATGCCATTGCAAAAGAACATTTTTATGGCAACGTTTGCAAAAACCAAACTTTTAACCATCATTATTATTAACATTCCGCTACTGCTGTCTTTTTTTTTTTGGTTATGTTTACTTATTGACATTTATTAGGTGCTTTTATGCTGCTTATGTGTGTATGTCATAGGTTCGTTTTCTGCCCTGGAATTTATTAATTTTTAATCAACGACAGATATTTTAAAGTTAAAATATGCATGACAGACTGTTTCATTTATCTGAAACTGTGTAAATCCGTAATCGTGAGAGAGAGAGAGAGAGAGAGAGAGAGAGAGAGAGGGGGGTTGGGGGAAGAGAGAGCTCTGTCATTCAATCAATTAATCACAATAAAGCACAATAACAAAATGTTTCACTAATAGTGTGAATTTAATTTATATCAGGTGTCCCCCTACCCCCCAACCCTCTCACCTCCGACATCACTGGCTTAATAACATCAGTCACTTCATGGAAAATAATTAATTAATCAGACAGAACAATCAGAACCTAGACTACAACATTCCACGCAATATAGATCTAATGCGCAGAAATTCACAGATCAGAACAAGGATTGAGTTTCTACATTACATTTTTTTCCCGTTTACACTCAAACGAAAAGGGATTACAACAGATCAAGGACCATTTTTGTGCCTAGGTAAGGGGTTATCTTGCACAGTATTTGATCACGAGGAGAA